>JACCIX010001184.1:0-49697 GCA_025506515.1 Flaveria trinervia | reverse complement strand
AAGTTGTGTTAACAACTTCAGCCCAAAGGTCAGTAGCCAAAACCAGAGTCAGCCAACATAGACTTGCAGCTTCAATAGGGTCCTGTTCTTCTCTCCACGACTCCATTTGTTCTGGAGTCCTTGGGATGCTAAACTGCCTTTTGATTCCCTTTGAAAGATAAAATTCATCAAGTGTATGGTTCTGAATTCAGTTCCATTGTCACTTCTTATACACTTGACTGAAAGGGAATACTGCTTCTCAACATACAACACAAAGTTGATAATCTTGTGAGCAACCTCATCCTTTGAATACAGAAAGAAAGTCCATACAAATCTGGAGTAATCATCCACAATACCAGACAGTATTTCTTCTTTGCCATGCTAACTCTCACAGGACCAATAGATCCATATGTAGTAATTGCAGGCAGGCAGTGGACTTAGGCTCTTCAATAGGAGGAATGAGACTTTGTGTTGTTTTCCTTTTAAACAAGCAGTGCAGGTTTCATCACAGTGGAACTCCTTTATTGGTAAGCCTCTCACTAAACTATTGTGGATCAGCTGATTCATGTTTTTGAATTAACATGACCCAGCCTTCTGTGCCACAGTTTAGATTCCTGAGGAGAGGCTTTGGAAAATAGGCAAGGATGGCCTTTGATATTTATTTTCTTGGAAAGATCTAAGGCATACACTCTTCCTATCCTGTTGGCCCTCAGGAGAGTGTGATCATCCAACACCTTATCAATCAAATTCAGAACTTTGGATGACAGAATCCTGCAGTTCTGACTGGTGAAAAGAGCAACATGGCCTTTATCACACATTTGACTGACACTCAAGAGATTGTACTTGAGATTTTCCACATGGTTAACATCATCGAACTTTATTTCTCCATTGAGACAAAGCCTTTTCCAATGATGTAACCCCTAGCATCATTGCCAAAAGAAACAAACCCTTTCTTTCCTTGAGAGTAGTCATGAAGAAGAGAGTTGTTCCCAGTCATATGCATAGATCCCCACTGTCTACATACCAGATGCTACTTTGGCATGTTGAAGAACCTGCAATCATAAACAATTAGTTAGTTTTTGAGACCCAAACCTTTTTGGTTTGGGTCTATTCACATCAACAGAGGTAAACTAACAGACTTGCTATGAATAACAGCCTGAGGGGATGGAGATGGTGAAGAAGAAGATTCCTTTGGCATGGATTTTCTTCTCTGTGGTTTCAACACAGGAGCATCTAATTGGTTGACTCTCCCCAATACATGTTGAACCATCATAACAAGTTGTGTCTGATTGTGTGATAAAGCCTTCAGCTCATGAGACACATTAGTGCTTGAGTTAGATGGGTTCCTGTGTTGTACCATCTCTCTTTGAGCAACCTCAGCTGTTGCCTGTTTAACCCCTTTCTTTGTGGATTTCTTTTTGGATTTTGGGGTTACAGGTTTTGATGTTGCTGGTACAAATTTGATTTCAAACTCAGTTTTCATTTTATCCATTTTCTCTTTAATGTTTTCATTATGTTTGAGTTTGGAGCCCTTTTTATACGAGCAATCATCAGTAAGATGATTGAATAGCCACATATTTCACATGGCTTTTTCTTCATCTTAAGTTGATCATCTGCTGAAGAAGATGAAACTACTGAAGACTTTTCTTCAGCAATTTGCTATCAGTACTAGCATTTTCTTCCCTTTAGTACCTGCTTTCTTGATATCTTCTTCAGTAGTTTTCCCACCCTTACTACTTGCAGTTTTTCTTCTCTTTAGTACATGCAATAGTTTGGGTTTGTCTTCCAGGTGTTATGACATTCACTTTAGTACTTTCAGTACTTTGTGAATACCACCTGGAGTGATCAACTTTTTGATCATGTGAGTGTCAGCATTTGAACCATCAACATTAGCTGATAGGTTCCGAGAGGACTTAATGCTGACTTCAACCTCTGATGGTGCTGTATCAGATAGTAGATCACATGATGAAAAGGATTGGTTATTGCTTTCTCCATCAGATTCTACCTCTGCTCTGGGAGTAAAATCTGTAGGAGGAGCAGTGTGATTATAACCAATGCCAAACTTCACATTGGAAGCAGATTGCTTACTAAGAAGCATTTCAAAACCCTTGCAAGAATTTACCCATTGATCACACTCTACCTAGGTAGTTGCAAGTGTTTCTTTGAGGTCTCTGTACTTCTCTAGAAGTACCTCTTCCCTAGCCTTATCATCCGTGATTTGGCATTTAAGTTTGTAAATCTCATCATTCTTATCATTAAGCACAGACTCAAATTCAATTTTTCTTTTGGAAATTGTTTGTTCTAGCTCAATGTTCTTGTTAATTAAAGCTACATTTGCTTCTCTAATAGATGCAAATGCGGCGATGCATGTTTCAAAAGGACTGTCACCCCCATGGTGTGACCAGCACCAGAGGATGAAGTATCAGCAGACTCCAAAGCCATAAGAGCTAGATTTCCAAAAGGACTGTCACCACCATGTTGACCAGCACCAGAGAACAGTTATTCATGACCAGAGAAATCATCTGGTAAACTGCTCCAGTCAACAACTCCTGGGTGAAAAAGCTGTCTTTGTTGAGGTTGTTTTGATGAGATTGGGAAGGTTGAGGTTCAGGTAATGCATTTGGTTGTTGTGCAATTGGAGCTTCAAGCGGATTTGACTGAGGCAAGTAATAACAGGGAAAGGGATATGACATTGGACCCTGGGGGACAAAGTATGCAGGAGACACAGGGTGTGATTGATGACCAGAACCAGCAGGATGTTGCCCTCTGTTTTGTAGACTAGTGCTAGGAAAAGTCACAAAGGGTGCAGAAGACTTAGATCCAGTTGATCTATATTCTCTTGCAAAGTGTCCAAGCCTTTGGCATTTGTGACACCTCAACTTACTCTTGTCAAAACCAACTTTGGTTTTGCCAGAGAGTCCAGGAAATTTCCTGCCAGTTCTCTTGTAGAACTTCTGAGATCTGATATTAACTAAGGTCATTTGGCTTAGAATATCCATCTCTTTTAAATCATCATCAGCAATTCCCTTCAGATCATCCATGATGAAGCATAGATTGTCACTATTACTGCCGAATAACTATCAATACCAACAAATGCATGATTAGAATTGGTTGAGAGAAATCAATATGCTCATCATAATTGCTTTCAGATGCAGCATATTCTAACCATGACCAACCAAGGCAGTGTTCCCTGGTACAAAGTCATCAGTGAGTTCCTGATGATGACAGTTTCCTTTTCTGCTCTATCTCTCTTTCAAATGTAAGCAATTTCCATGAAGTTGGGTGAGAGATAGGCTATCACAGATTTGCACTAGAGCGTAGGACAATAGTGTATGTGTCCATCTCTCAGGCAGTGATCTGAGAAATCTGTTATTCATCTGGCTGTTGGTGTATTCTGTTTCACCATTTTTAGCTCAGAGATCAAACAGGAAAAACGCTCAAACTGCTGAGTCAATGTCTCACCCTTTCTATGAGAGAATGTCTCATATTGTTGGGTGAGGATTTCTCTGTGTTTGCTAAGACCTCATCAGTTCCACCGAATTGTTCCTTCAGTGCATTCCAGAGGTCATGAGCAGTTTCATGATGCATAAGCCCTGAATAGATTTCATTCGGCAGTGCCATGGCCAGAATTCATGGGCTTTAGCATCAATCTCAAACAGTTTCCGATCTTCATCTGTGTACTGTCCCTTCTTCTTCGGCTTTGATTTGTTGGTTTCGGATTGTTCACCATAGGCTTATGTGGTCCATGTACCATAGATGTCCAACAACTGAACGTTAACAAACAGGTGATGAAGCATCCTTGTTGCCATATGTTATACTCAGTCCTAACCAGCATCGGAGGCTTGGTTGAAGAACCGGTATTGTGAGGGTCATTAGAAGGAGTAGTCATCTCAGATTCAACCAAATTCAATTAAGCTATAACAATTTAGAACAAAACACAACAAACCAAATTGAACCAAGAGAGATCTCAAAATGAATAAACGAAAGCGGCAGAAATTCAATAATCTATAACCAGTTTTTGCAAATAAGCTAATTCAATCAAACATAGACATCAAATAGCAGTTTCAATGATCACTGTTAGATCGATCAATGATTAACCTGCTCTGATACCATTGTTAAGATCAGTGATCTACGTTTGATTGATTAGAGAGTATAGCAGCGGAGAACAAACAATGAATTAGCAAATTCACAAGAACAGAAAAGATATTCGAGTAAGAACAAACGGTTATAGACAAAGAGAATTCTGCAAAATATATTTCATTAATATTCGCTTTCGTGGTAACAGAATGTCACACATACAATTAGGTCAACATCTCTTATATAGGAGATGTGTAATGCCTGCTGATGTCACTTGATAGTGACATCTAACAGAATTATTCAAACTACTGATAGTTAACACAACTACTGAAGATGTCAAACAGCTGACATCTCCTTACAAAAATACTAAGTGTTAACTATCACTACAACTACTGAAAAGAAACTACTGAAACTACAACGACTGAAGAACATGCTCTTCAGTCGTTTTACAAATACTGAAATAAAAGAAAACTACTGAAAGGAAACCATCACAACAACTAAGAATGCTTCTTCAGCTGTTGTAACAAACTCTGAAGGCTTCAGTACTTGTACTTGAACTTCAGCTGTTGTCATCAGCTGATGTCTTCAGCTGTTGTCTTCAGCTGATGTCTTCAGTTTTTGTACTTCAGCAGTTGTCTTCAGTACTTTAGACTTCAGCTGTTGATCTTCAGACTTTGGTCTTCAGTCTGTTGTTGATCTTCAGTACTTTAGGTCTTCAGCTGTTGATCTTCAGTACTTTAGTTCTTCAGCTGTTGATCTTCAGTACTTAGTTCTTCAGCTGTTGAAGTCTTCAGTACTTGTACTTCAGCTGTTGCTCTTCAGACTTTATGAAACAACTGATAAGTCTTCAGCAGTTGTTGTGATGTCTGTGGGACTTAGAGGTTTTTCTGATCCGTATTGGTTCTTTTGGTCCAACATTAACAGGTAAATTGTCATTTTTAAACATTGTAATATTAAGGTTTGGCATAAAATAAAAAGTTTGAAAACTACGGGACCATTTATGTTTTAAAATCAAATATAATTTTTCCCTACCCGTAATTCCGGCAACCGTCGCCGGTGGAGCACCGGCCGAGCTCCGGCGAAGCCCAATCGTGGGTAAAAACGCTAAAATTGAAACCAAATCATAACAATCGGTTCACGAGCATAACTCGACCCCTTTAATACGCTTTAATTGAAGTTTATGCCGGTAATCGACGATTGCACTCGAGTAACCGAAGCTTTACACCTTAGAGCCGTTCGAACATTAAAACACCATAACAATCTAATTAATTGAACCTAATCAATCCTCTATCTATCTCTAATCGTCTGCTATTTCCAATTTCATCTGAAACCACTAGGATTACACTCCGATCATCATTTTCGTCGCAAACCTACATCTAGTCGAACATAACCCTCTGGAGTTCAAGAATCGAAATTGATAGAGGGCTTTTAATCTTGTTCATCAGTATAAGCTTTATGTAAAGGGAATTTGATTATTATCGTCGTTTGCAATCGAATCCTTTCACGACATAACCGTGACTTGTTCTACAAACTAAGGCCGACCATTTGAACTCGAACAAGTAACTTTCATACACCAAAATGCTCAGTTTAATCTAGGGAGCAAAAACCCTATGGTTGATTTTATTAACAACCCCAAATCCATGCTCAATTTGATTCAAGAAAAATCTAGGGTTTATCGGATTTGGGGATGTTTGTAATCTCTTTTTCTAACATTTATGGGCTGAGACCTAACGCGGCCACGGCCCTTGGTTACTGGTTCCATACCCGCATCTCATACTAGAGGTCCTAGGTTCGAACCCGGCGACCTCCATTATTTTTAGGGATTTTTTTGGCAGCATTCTAAAATATATAAAAACTCTATAAAATTAAGAAAATAATCATTTTATAAACTTTATTTATTTTAAAACTATTTAATTATTCACAGTAATTATTTAAAAATAAAAAAATAAATAAATAAATAAAATAATATCTTTATATTTTTTAAGCTAATGATATAGTTAGTATAATTTTTAGAAATTTAGACTTTAAATACTGGTTTAATTTTCACAAACTATTATTTCAAATATTGCCTTTAAATTATTGTTTAAATCGTGCTCATTATATTTAATTATAAAACTTTATTTAAACTTTATAAATATTACAAAATTATTATAAATGTTATTCTTATTATATCTTATATAAAATATAAGTATATTATTCCCACAAAAATATAATTGTTTTTCCATTTGTTAAATAAATTTATAAAACCCCAAACATCAAATTGAACCTAGTCCATGTTAATTCATTAAACTTATTGTAAAACTTTAACCTTGTGAACATATATATTTAGGTGTCTTATGATGATATGATTTGGAACGACGCTTATTATTAATCTTGTTAATCTCCCTAATATACGTATTGCCATGTGAGTTTCCTTGCCCCTTTTTACATTTTCACACTATTTTGGGGTGAAACATGATACTTATATATCATACACTTATAAACACTTGAGGCTCTAATGCATTTGCAATTCATATTTTTGTCATGGCTATTTGTATGTTGTAAGTATTTATATGAGATATATTTTTTGTTTGCAATCATTAACTATTGCTACCCTGGCGACATCTTAGATCTTTTGGCCTAACAAGCCTATTTGGTGCTAAAGCCAAAGTATTGCCGGCTCCTGATGATGTATGCTTGTTCATCATGGGAACCAAATACACTTAGCCAATCTTATATATTTGTAATCAAGTCGAGGTTTGGTTGTAACGATATGTGTTCTATAACCTTACTAACTTGTAACCTATGACATGAATTGCTACTTGTAACCTTATCATATTATGTATGAAAAGCTTGGAAACTCACCAAATATTTTTAGTTGACGTTTTATTTTTATCATGTTTCAGGTAACCCTCAAGTTTAAAGTGGTCTTTTGAAGCTTGCAATAAACTAGGATTTGGGCCTAGATATTTGGATAAAATGACTATGTTTCGTTTTGCTTATTTTGAGGATTATTCATGTTTTGAGACTTATGTTTGTAATGCATTTTAAAACATATAATTTTAATATTTACATTTAAATATAGCGTTATGTGGCTATGAACAATCTTAACCCTGACATCTCGACGTTTCCGCCATCAAGATTGGGGTGTGAACAGATTGGTATGAGAGCCCATAACTATAGGGATTTAGGTTATTAGAAATGGTAACCTAGACTATAGCTTATGCATGAACCTCATAGAATGATATTTATATTCTTGTAAATATATATATTGTTCACATGTTACATAATACTATGACATACCTATGTGCAACTTGATGCCTTAGCATAGGTTTGCCTTGTAGTTGTTTAAACTTTGTTATTTGTCTCCCTAAACTTACCTTTGACACTTTGACTCTCCCCGACAAATGAAACTTCTTAATCTTATTCTCGACGACACGTGGAATCGTATACTTATGTTTATGACTTGGATCTTTAGACTTATGTCTAATCCATGAAATCTCATCAAGGCTTTGATTTCATGAACCTAAGATATTTGTGTGACACATGGACACCTGTACCTAGATTTCCTGGCAAAAGGCCTTGGGGCTAAGGCAAGCATATCGCATAAATCCTACGGGACTAGTTATGCTTACCTGGGGATTTCTCGGATAAGTGATAAACTATGGTCAACATACACAAATTTCTAAGGCGAATGGGTCAACTTACCTTGACGCGTCAACGTTTCCAAATGGTAATGCGTTACCAAATGGAACCAATCCAAGTGCCTTACAACTCCTGCCTTATCCTTGTTGAATTATAAACCTTGTTATTCGCTTTCTCGTGTCTAACTCATTTTGCATATTCCAGCATGCATCGTCATCATGGAAAGCGTGGAAGTTCTGATCCTAAGCTAGCCGCCATGATTGCTTGACAAATGGTTGTTGTCATCCCGACCATGGTTGTTGAAATCAATAGCACCTTAATGACCAACTCTAGCAACAATAGAAATGGTAAAGGAGAGAATAGTGCTACCCAAGGGCGCAACAACCAAACTTGCACCATCAAGCACTTTAGCTCTTGCAAGCCTACTAGTTTTACTGGAAAGGAAGAAGCCACTGGTCTTCTTGAGTGGTTCGAGAGCATGGAAAATACCTTTGTCAACTGTGAGTGTCCCGAGGCACTCAAATTTCGTTATGCCACTAGTATGCTCCAACAAAGGGCACTTACTTGGTGGAAAAGCGAGAAGAGAAATCGAGGAGCCGATGCTATTTTGGCACTTACTTGGGAAGAGTTCAAGAACATCGCCATCGCGAAGTTCTGCCCGAGAAGCGAACTGCAAAAGTTGGATGAAGAATTTTGGAACCTAAAGCAAGATGGTGGTAACCATTTGCCTACTCAACTAGGCATCATGAGTTGAGTATATTGCTGCTTCACATGCTTGACACTGTCCCCCGCAACATAGAGAAGTTCATTAAGGGTGTACCACCCCAAATTCAAGATGCTGTGGTGGGTAGCCGACCCACAACCTTGGAAGAAGCCATTACTATCACCACTCAACTCACCGAGAACCATATACGAGCGGGAACCATGTGTATGAAGGATGCAAAGAAAGTGGAAAAGACGAATATTGAGGCCGTTAAGGAGACTAAAGCTCAACCGTCTCACAACAACAACAACAAGAAGCGCAAGTTTACACCGGCACGCGACTATGCCATGGCTGCACCCAAACAACCCTAAAGGCAACTTGTACCTGCAGCTACACTGTGGCACAAGTTCTTGGGGCTAGGGCTTATGCTGGTCCTCAGCCTATTGCAACACTTGTAGGTATCATCATCCGGGGAATCAACCATGCCATATCTGCACCTTATGCGGTAAATATGGTCATTTGGTGGCGACTTGCCACGTGCACCTAACAATGTCGTCATGGTCACAAACCGTGTTTGCTACAACTGTAGGGAACCTGGTCATTTTCGCCCACAATCCCCTCGTCTTGTGGGTAATGTTCCACAAGCCCGAGGACGTGCTTCCAACATCAACGCAAATCAAGCACAAGCAAACAACGTTGTGGTAAATGGTATGTTAACTTACCTTTGACTTGTGTGACCTAATTCTTTTCATGCGTTAACTGTATCGTTAAATACCTTTAAAATTAAATAGGTATGTTCCTTATTAATAAAACTTATGCCTTTTTCCTATTTGATTCTGGAGCCGATAAGAGTTTTGTTTCGTTAGAGTTTGAACCCATACTTGCTAAGCAACATACGAGATTAGAAAGACCTCTCACCGTTGAAGTTGCCGATGGAGAACCGATCACCGTTGATGTCGTTATTTGTGATTGCATCTTAAGTCTTGACACACACGATTTCCTTATTGATCTTATTCCTATGAAACTTGGAAGCTTCGACGTCATCATTGGTATGGATTGGTTAGCCAAACACCATGCCGAGATCATTTGTTTTGAGTAGTGCATCCGTATACCGTTACCTTCTGGGGATACTTTGAAAGTGTTCGGTGAAAAATCTTCCAAAGGGCTTAAACTCATGTCTTGCACTCAAGCCCGAAAGTGCTTAAGCAAGAAGTATATGGCCTTCTTGGCTTACGTGGTCCACATGAAAGCCAAAGGGAGAGAACTTAAGGATGTCCCTATCGTACGAGACTTTCGTGAACTATTTCCCGATGACCTTAGTGGTTTACCTCCCATGCGTGAAGTCGAGTTTAAAATTGACTTGATACCGGGAGCAAACCCTGTGGCTAAGTCACCATATTGACTTGCACCATCGGAAATGCAAGAACTCTCTAGTCAACTTCAAGAGCTATGTGAGAAGGGCTTCATTCGTCCTAGCTCTTCGCCTTGGGGTGCACCTGTTCTTTTCGTGAAGAATAAAGATGGATCCTTTCATACGGGCATGGACTATCATGAGCTTAAAAAGCTTACCATCAAGAATCGTTATCCTCTTCCTCACATCGATGACTTGTTTGACCAACTTCAAGAAGCTGCTATTTTCTCAAAGATTGATTTACGTTCTGGTTATCATCAATTGCGAGTCCATGATGATGATATCCCAAAGACTGCATTCCGTACTCGATATGGGCACTATGAGTTCATGGTTATGCCTATTGGTTTAACCAATGCTCTTGCTGTTTTCATGGATCTCATGAACCGAGTATTCAAGCCTTATCTAGACAAGTTTTTGATCGTCTTCATTGATGACATACTCATCTACTCCAAGTTCAACACTGATCATGAACTACATTGAGATTGGTTCTTGAATTGTTGAAGAAAGATGACAGGATCAGTGATCACAAGTTTGATGTTTATCAGAATGTAAAGCAGCGGAATACACAAACGAATTAGACAAATTGTAGCAAGCAACAATTATGTAAGCGTTAAGATCGCATACGGTTATAGGGAGAGAATATGAATTTCTGATTTCTAGGAATGTTTATAGATGGAGAATATTTCTAATCAAATCAATCAAACATTCCATTCAATGCTCATATCGCTCCATGATTACAATGGGTTGTCACTCCTTATATAGAGTGCAACAGTCACTGCTGTTATCACGGAAAGTGACAACTGGCAGATCCAATACAGAAATAACTAAATCTTAACAAACTACTGAAATGTTCACAACTACTGAGAACATATCAGCAAGTTAAGTACAAAATATAAAACTACTGAAACTACAACGACTGAAGAACAAGCTCTTCAGTCGTTTTACAAAACTACTGAAACATAAAACATAAAACTACTGATATCACAACTACTGAAGAAGTACTCTTCAGCAGTTGTGACAAACTACTGAGGCTTCAGTACTTGTCTTCAGACTTTGACCTTCAGGCGTTTCATCAGCTGATGACTTCAGTAGATATCATCAGCTGATGTCTTCAGTCTTTGTCTTCAGACTTTGTACATCAGTTGTTGATCTTCAGCACTTGTGAACTCTTCAGCTGTTGTACTTCAGTACTTTGGTCTTTCAGCTTCAGCACTTGTGTTCTTCAGCTGTTGTACTTCAGCACTTTGGTTCTTCAGCTGTTAAGGTCTTCAGCACTTGATCTTCAGCTGTTGAAGTCTTCAGCACTTGTCAAACTACTGATGAGGCTTTCAGCAGTTGTTGTGATA
Organism: Flaveria trinervia; assembly: GCA_025506515.1. Lineage (NCBI taxonomy): Eukaryota > Viridiplantae > Streptophyta > Magnoliopsida > Asterales > Asteraceae > Flaveria > Flaveria trinervia. The sequence goes on along the minus strand of JACCIX010001184.1, from coordinate 38,557 downwards.
CCGTGTGGGACTTAGAGGTTTTCTGATCTTGGCTCATGGTTCTTTTGGTCCAACAAACTCCCCCTGAACCAATGCAGCCAAAACCTCTAACTTATTTAAACTCCCACTTATTGATGGCAAAAATGTTGGTCTTTTTCCTTCTTGATCAGTAGAGAAGATGACCCATGTACGCTCCGGCCTGGGAAGAACCTCAAATATTTGTTTGGCAGAGTATGAATGGGAACTCTGTTTTGGGGAACTGGACACAGAGTTGTTATCCCATTCATGAGATTCACTTCCCCATAATGAGTCTGTATGACTCACACGGACATAGGCCTCAAGGAGAACAATTTGTTCCTCTTGAGAGAGTTCTTCAGCTCCTCCTTCGAAGAAGAACTCTGGACCATAGTACTCTGATAAGTACTTCATGGTCCTGCCATTTTTCAGCTCCACCGTAGTTACCTCCCTGTATACAAATTCATCCGGATGGTTGCCTTCAAGGAGTAACTGGAGCTCATTCTTTTGGATGTCTTCAAGCTTTTTGTATAACAACCCCTTCTTAATCATCTTGTTTTCTAGTAAGGCTTGAGGTGTCTTCTTTGCTTGGTGAGCTTTCTGAATTCATCAATGATTTCCCAAGGTGAGACTACAACGGCCAACATGATGGTAGATTCTATTGTTTTTCGTACTTGGCCGTTGTATCTGTGTGGGATAGTTCTTTTATGGATTCTAGAACTCACCCTGGGTCTGGCCATACTCTCACTCTCTCCTCTCTGATACTGAAAGTGTGTCTGAGAGTGTACAGCCTTTGAGCATGCCCTTTCATGGCTTGAATAGATGATGACTGAGGAAATTCCTTGTCAACCATCTTCAACAGTTGCTCATCGTGCTGTTTCTGCTGTTCTTCTTCTTCTATCTTGACTCTGACCATTTCCTTTGAGAGTCGGGTGTGATCATGGATTGACTCTGGGGCTTTGGTAGCTTCAGAACAGCAGAGAGTGGCAGACTATCATCTTCATCCTCTTCTTCTGCTTCTTCTTCCATCCTCAGCACCCTTCTCTCCTCTACGGGTACATCACTGGATGATGGTTGGGTTGGTGAGGGATTGGTTTTGAAGAGAGAGGATGTTTGGATTTGGCTTAGAGGTTGGTTGGGAGATTTGGGGATAGGATCTGTTTGAGTGAGTGGAAGGGAAGGTTGATCTAGCATCCTTGTAGTTATTTTGCTTTTGTAGTTTAGCCATCTCTAACCTTTTGCCAGCCCCAGCCTCATCAAGGGCTTCCACAATGATCCCTTTGTTGAATTGCTCAGACAGACAGATTCTGGTGGCTATAGCCAGAATGCTCCCTGGACCATGCGCGGATCTCCATTAATGATCTTCCCAAGTATTTGGCAATAAAGCGATCATTATTTCCAACCTCTCTTTCTCAAGAGCATCGTACCCTGCCCATCGGGTTTGTATCTCTTGTACCTCTAACCTTCTGATCTCACTATCCAGTGTGGCTGTGTCAAACCCCTGCCTGAATAGTTGTTCAATTATTTTATCCATGGAGCGGCTGTGTGTGGTGTCAGCTTCTTTGACCAGCTCCTCCAAGGATTTTTCTTCAGCAGTATGATCATCAGCACTTCTCTTTCTTTTGTACGTGAGCAGAGGTTGCTTTTCTTGTTTCTCCTCTTCCTCAGATCTCTTCCTCTTTCTATCTTTCACTGCAGTACCCTCCCCCTTTTTGGTTGCATTGGAGGAAGGGGTTGGTACCGCAGAAAGAGTCTTGTGGACAGCAGCATCAACCAGGGCTGTAATGTTGAGGAAAGCCTCTCATCAAGGGCTTTGATCACTATATCAGTGATTATGGGGGTGATGAGAGGGAGGAATTTTGGAGGATAGCACCTATTTGCTCAGGAGGGTTCTGTTCCTGAGAAGTAGGGCCTGAAGCAGAGGCGGTGGTTGATTTTGGGGTGGCTCTGTGTTTGGGAAACCTTCAAGGGAAGGTGCCATCTGTGGGTGTATGAGGTGGCAGATGGACTTGCATCCTGAGACATCTTGGCCAGCAGCTCTTTGAGTCTGCTAACCTCATCCTCTAGAATGGTGTTTGAGCAACTACATCGAAGAAGAAGCTCAGGTCATCATCAGTTGATACTGAATCACCTGACCTCCTGCTTAGAGCAGGATTTACATGCACTGGGTGTAGACCAGTTGGTGCATGTGCCCCTTGTGCTTGGTACTGGGGACTTCCAGCCTCAGGACAATGTCCATCATCAGCTGTTGCCTCTAGGGAGGTCTTAGCAATGTTACCAGCCTCACTCTGGTCATGTGCTGAGTCAGAGGAGGTGGCAGCCTCACTAGATATAAGCTCCTTCTCTACACCAGGAGATAGAATTGGGAAACCCCTGTGCTGTGGGTTCTCAATGCACTGTGTTCCTCCCCCTCAATTGTAGAGGTATTCCCAGTAAGAAGTGGTTTCTGGGGAGGGGGTGAGGAGTGCAATTGAGTCAGCACTTGAGCAACTATTAAAGTTGGGCTGTGAGGGGCGGTTGTTTGGGGTACAGGGGTAGAAGCAGTGTGCACCTGGGGTGGATGGTGCTCTTCAATGGCAATCTCCTCAAGTGAGGAAGATCCCAGATAAGTAGGTGCCCCTTGGGTTGCTGCAGGCTCCTGTTGAGAGGAAGCCTGAGCGGCTGTGGCTGGAGGAGTCATGGTATCCACTAGGGGGTTTGGACTAGTGGATATATCCTGCGTTTGTTGTGCAGGAGCATCCTCAGGGGACTCAATTCCCTGAGTAGCCTTTTTGGGTTTCTTTTTGGTGGGTTTGGTGGGGACATTGGATTTGGAGGTGGTGGCTGTGGGTTCCAGCTGCGTGGGTTTTCGCAGCTTGGCAGCCAGTTTGAGTGTCCGGTCGGAGTTGTGCCGGGAGTATACTTCTGGCAAAACAGCCGTAGCAGGGACTCCCAAGCCAACAAGTCCCTCAGCATTAAGCTGGTCTATTATAATGGCATTATGAACCGTGGATAGAGTATCCAACGGTTGGCAGTTAGTTTTTGAGCCATCTTTGAGCTCTGAAAATATTAATTCTGAAAAGTTCAGTGGTTGTTGCTCAAGGATAGAATACAATACCTGCTGCCATTTGGTGGACATTTGATCCCAAGACGATGTCTTAGGGCCAAACATACATTGACCATGTGAAAGATCAGGCGCTCAGCGTCATTAAGTGTTTCTTCATGATGGTGGTGGCACTGAGATCACCTTGATATCCATGCTGAGCAAATGATAGATCTATGGTGCCCTTCGGATATCCAGCAGGAGAGGTAGCATCACTCAGTTGAAGAATTTTACGGATTGTTGCAGGAGTAATCACTACTTCTTTGTGTTGACGACTGACCGGAGGGATCGTGTGTTGCTCTCCTCAGTAGTAACATTAACGTTCATCCAAAATTGGTTCAAGGATTCGGCATGTAAAACGGGGTTCAGAAGGAATGCCTTGTTGTATGGGGACTGAACCATAAGATCGATAGCAGTATCGAACTTAGTCCAGATCGGCGATTTTGTGAGGTAGGCAACACAGTTGTGTCGCGGTTTAATTTGCAAAGACGCCATGGAAATTTTTGGAGAGGAACGTTAGGTTTGAAGAAGATGAAGCATGGAGAGCTCAGGTTAAGGGTATTTATAGGGTACGGGTGAGGAAACGACTGAAGGATGTGGTGTTAGTCATCAGTAGTTTTAAACGACCGTTGACATGGTATTATCCTTTCAGACGTTGAAACAGCTGAAGTCGCGGTGTTAGGCATCAGTAGTTTAGAAAACTACTGAAGACCGTGGTTTTGACTTCAGGTGATTGAAACAACTGAGGACATGGTGTTTGTCATCAGTAGTTATGAAACTACTGAAGACAGTGGTTTTGTCATCAGCTGTTGTAAACAACTGAAGACTTGGTATTGGTCATCAGTAGTTATAAAAACTACTGAAGACGTGGTTTTGCTTCAGTTGTTTAAAATGAAACAGCATGGTACAAACGACTGAGGAGAAAGTTCTCTTCAGCTGTTTTCGTCAATTCTTAGCTTTTCAGCTGTTTCAAACTGTCCTCAACACATTCATCAGTCTTTATGGCTGATTTCAGTTGTTTCATAGGACATCAGTACTTATCTGTTTTTACTGATTTCAGTAGTTATGACTGCATCAGTAGTTGTAACTACTTCAGTAGTTTAGACAGATGAAGTACTTCAGTACTTGTGAGAACTTTTAGCCTTCAGTAGTTATAAAAACTACTGAGGTTAAAAGAGCTCATCAGTACTTATATGTGACAGGCACTCATGATCATCAATATGAATTACTGAGATCATCAGTAGTTGTCACCTATTCTAGCTGCAGCATACCAAGCCTTAACACCAGGTTTTGGAAAGTTGAACTATCCAAAGGCTTAGTAAAAATGTCTGCAAGCTCATCAGCACTGGGCACAAACTTAGGATCAATCAGACCTTTTTCAAAACAATCTCTTATAAAATGATGTCTGATCTCTATATGTTTGGTCCTAGAGTGCTGGACTGGATTTTTGACAATGCAAAGAGCTGAAGCACTATCCATTAACAATGGAGTCTTAGTCTCTGTAATGCCATAATCCAAAAGTTGGTTTTGAAGCCAGAGTACCTGAGATGTACAGCTTGCAGCAGCAATGTACTCTGCTTCCGCAGTGGATGTAGCAACTGAGGTCTGTTTCTTGCTCTGCCAAGAAATCAAGCAGTTGCCTAGGAATTGACATCCACCAGAAGTTGATTTCCTGGTCAACTTACACCCTGCATAGTCACTGTCAGAAAAAGCAACTAATTTACCAGAATGGTTGGTAGAATACCATAAACCTAGAGATGGAGTGCCTTGCAGATATCTAAAGATCCTCTTGACTGCAATCAGATGAGACTCTTTAGGTGCAGCCTGAAATCTAGCACAAACACATGTAGCAAACATAATATCTGGTCTAGAAGCTGTTAAATACATCAAGGACCCAATCATACATCTGTAAAGTGTTTCATCAACCACTTTACCTTTCTGATCTGAGTCCAGTTGTGTGGTGCTGCTCATGGGAGTAGAACAGGGCTTACAGTTTTGTAAATCAAACTTTTGCAAAAGATCTTTTGTATATTTGGATTGATGAATAAAAATTCCATCAGCCTTTTGTTTGATTTGCAACCCCAGAAAGAACTGTAATTCTCCCATGGCACTCATTTCAAACTTCTGTTGCATCAACTTTGTAAAGGCATCACACAACTTTGGATCAGAGGATGCAAAAATGATATCATCTACATAAATTTGAACAAGTATTATGCTGCCCAGCTTTCTTAATAAATAAAGTCTTGTCTATGGAGCCTCTAGTGAAATTGTTTTCCAGAAGAAAGTTTGATAATGTCTCATACCAGGCTCTGGGAGCTTGTTTTAACCCATAAAGAGCTTTATCAAGCTTATACACCCAATTAGGATGTTTGTTGTCCTCAAAGCCTGGAGGTTGACATACATAAACCTCTTCTTTAACTTTTCCATACAAAAATGCACTTTTGACATCCATTTGAAAGACTTTAAGTTTTTGATAAGCAGCATAAGCTAAAAACAATCGAATTGCTTCCAGTCTGGCTACAGGGGCAAAGGTTTCATCATAATCAATACCTTCTTCTTGTGCAAACCCCTGAACAACCAGTCTGGCCTTGTTCTTAACAATAAGCCCATTTTCATCAGTTTTGTTCCTAAACACCCATTTAGTGCCTATTGCACACTTACCTGGAGGTAGAGGAACCAGTTCCCACACTTGCTGTTTCTTGAACTGAAGAAGCTCAAGCTGCATGGCATCAACCCATCCATTGTCCTTTAAAGCAATGTGATAATTCTTTGGCTCTTGCTGACTGATGAAGAGAGCATAGAAGCAGAAATTTGACAATTGACTTCTTGTTGATACTCCAGCAGTGATATCACCAATGATTTGAGACATGGGGTGATTCTTCAGATCTTGATACACAATGAGATCTGTGCAAGTGTTTGTAGCCGGTTCAGCAGCACAATGGTGATGGTGAATCATTTCCTTGAAACCAATCAGTGGATGGTAATTCAAAGGAAGTTGAATTCGAAGAAATCTCATCAGCATTTGTTGTGGATGGTGCTACTGGCGCTACAGGAACATCAGGTCTAGTTGAATCAGGCAGCTGATCACTAAACCTGAAGAGGTGAGTACTGCAATCATCATCCATCAGCAGTACCACCAGGTGGTGAACTGTTGACAGGAGCACAGCAGGAGTTTGATAAGGAACATATTGCAGTATGTCCAGATCAAATAACTCCACAGGACTTTGTGGAATCTTGTCCTTTGGAGATTCATTAAACTTAACATGTAGAGTTTCTTCAACCATCTTTGTTCTGCAGTTGAAGACTCTGTATGCTTTGCAAGTAGATGAATAACCAACAAAGTATCCTGCATCCACCTTAGGATCAAATTTGTGGAGTTGATCCTTTGTGTTGAGAATAAAACAGGGACACCCAAATGCTTTGAAAAATGAAATCAGTGGAGCCAAATGATGGAGAACTTCATATGGAGTCTTCATCAACCTCTGATTTACTAAAACTCTATTTTGCACATAACAAGCTGTGTTGACAGCTTCGGCCCAAAAGGTCAATGGCAAACCTGAGTCAGCCAGCATGGACCTTGCAGCTTCAATGAGGGTCCTGTTCTTTCTCTCCACTACTCCATTTTGTTCCGGAGTCCTTGGAATGCTGAACTGCCTTTTGATTCCCTTTGAGAGATAGAAGTCATCAAGTGTATGATTTCTGAACTCAGTTCCATTATCACTCCTAATACACTTGACTGGAAGGGAATACTGCTTCTCAATGTACAGCACAAAGTGGATAATCTTCTGAGCAGCCTCATCCTTTGAATGTAGAAAGAAAGTCCATACAAATCTGGAGTAATCATCCACAATTACCAGACAGTATTTCTTCTTTGCCATGCTCATTACTCTCACAGGACCAAATAGATCCATATGCAGTAATTGCAAGCAGGCAGTGGACTTGGACACTTCAATAGGAGGAAATGAGACCTTGTGCTGTTTTCCTTTTAAACAAGCAGTGCAAGTTTCATCACAGTGGAACTCCTTTATTGGTAAGCCTCTGACTAAACTATTGTGGCTAAGCTGATTCATGTTTTTGAGATTAACATGACCAAGCCTCCTGTGCCATAGTTTAGATTCTTGAAAAGAGGCTTTGGAAAATAGGCAAGGATTACCTTTGAGATCTATCTTCTTAGAGAGATCTAAGGCATACACTCTTCCTGTCCTGTTGGCTTTCAGGAGAGTGTGATCATCCAACACCTTGTCAATCAGGGCAAAACTTTGGATGACAGAATCCTACAGTTTTGACTTGTGAAAAGGGCAACATGGCCTTTATCACACATTTGACTGACACTCAAGAGGTTGTACTTGAGATTTTCCACATGATTAACATCATCAAATTTGATTTCTCCATTGGAGACAAAGCCCTTACCGATGATGTAACCCCTAGCATCATTGCCAAAAGAGACAAATCCCTTCTTTCCTTGAGAGTAGTCATGAAGAAGAGAGATGTTCCCAGTCATGTGCATGGATCCCCCACTGTCTACATACCAGATGCTATTTTGGCATGTTGAAGAACCCTGCAATAATAAACAATCAGTTAGTTTTAGAGACCCAAACCTTTTGGTTTTGGGCCTGGTCTCATCAATAGATGGTAAACTAGCATGTTTATTTGTAACAACAGCCTGAGAGGAAGAAGATGGTGCAGAAGAGGAGTCCTTTGGCTTAGACCTCCTTTTCTGTGGTTTCAACATAGGAGAATCTAGTTGGTTAACTCTACCCAACAGATGTTGTACCATCATCACCAGCTGTGTCTGATTTTGTGATAAAGCTTTCAGCTCATCAGACACATTGCTAGTGGAGTTAGATAAGGTCCTATGTTGCACCTTCTTCTTTTGAGCACCCTCAGCTGTCACCTGTTTAACTCCTTCCTTTTGGATTGCTTTAAGGACTTAAGGGTTACAGGATTTGATGTTGCTGATACAAATGTGGTCTCAAACTCAGTTTTCATTTTTACCATTTTCTCATTAATTTCTTCCTTTTGTTTGAGTTTGGAACCTCTTTTGTACCAACAATCATCTGTAAGATGATTGAACAAACCACATACTTCACATGGTTTCTTCTTCATCTTAGGTTGATCATCAACTAAAGATGGTGAAGCAACAGAAGACTTGTTCTTCAATGCTTTGGAAGCATTGGTTGCTTTCTTGACAGCATCTTTAGTAGTCTTCAAACCTCTTTCTACTGCCAGTTTTCTTCTCTTCAGTACTGACAGCAGTTGAAGTTTGAACTTCAGGAGTTGAATCCTGCTCTCCAGTCCTTTCAGGACCTTCAGGATTGACTCCTGAGTTGATCAACTTATTGATCATGTGAATGTCAGCATTTGGACCATCAACATCAGCTGATAGGTTCAAAGAGGACTTGATACTGACTGCTACTTCTGATTGTGCTGTATCAGAAGGTAGATCACATGACTTGATGGATTGGTTATCACTCTCACCATCAGATTCTACCTCTGCTCTTGGGGTAAAATCTGTAGGTGGAGCAGTGTGATTGTAACCAATTCCAAACTTCACATTTGAAGCAGATTGCTTACTAAGAAGCATTTCAAAACCTTTGCATGATTGTACCCATCTATCACACTCGACCTGGGTAACTGCAAGGGTTTCTTTGAGATCTTTGTACTTCTCTAAAAGTACATCTTCTCTAGCCTTATCATCAATTATTTTGCAATTCAGTTTATAAACCTCATCATTTTTATCTTTGAGCACAAACTCAAACTCAGCTTTGTTTTTGGAAATTACTTGTTCTAGCTCAATGTTTTATTAATTAAAGCTACATTTGCTTCTCTAATGGAAGCAAATGCTGCTATGCATTGTTCAGAACATAATTTGGCTTTTGCCTCAGAGGATACCTGTGATACCTGAGGTGTAGAGGCATTGGAAGATGAAGTATCAGCAGACTCCAAAGCCATAAGAGCTAGATTCCCAAAGGGACTGTCACCACCATGTTGACCAGCACCTGAGAACAGTTGATCATGACCAGACAAGTCATCTGGTAAACTGCTCCAGTCAACAACTCCTGGGGTGAAGAAGCTGTGTTGTTGAGATGAAGGTTGTTGATGAGATAGGGAAGGCTGAGGTTCTGGTAATGCATGAGGTTGTGGTGTCATAGGAACTTGAACTTGACTTGACTGTGGCATGTAATAACAAGGGTACTGATAAGGCATTTGACCCTGAGGAACAAAATATGCCGGAGATTGTTGTTGAGGATGATGACTAGATGTGACAGGATGTTGCCCTCTGTTTTGTTGACTGTTGCCAGGAAAAGTCACAAAGGGTGCAGTAGAGTTTGATCCAGTTGATCTACACTCTCTTGCAAAGTGTCCAAGCCGTTGGCATTTGTGACACCTCAACTTGCTCTTGTCAAAACCAACTTTGGTTTTGCCAGAGAGTCCTGGGAATTTTCTTCCAGTTTTTTGTAGAACTTCTGAGATCTGATATTTATCAAGGCCATTTGGCTCAAAATATCCATCTCTTCTAAGTCATCATCAGCAATCCCCTTGAGATCATCCATATGAAACATAAATTGTCATTATTACCTCCAGTAAACTGACCATCAACACTTACAAATGCAGAATTAGAAGTGCTCGAAGAGAAATTAATATGCTCATCATACTGGCATTCAGATGCAGCATATTCTGACTCATGACCCACCAAGGCAGTGTTGCCTTGAATAAAGTCTTCAGTGAGCTTTCCAGATGAAGACAGCTTTCTCTTCTGTTCTATCTCTCTCTCAAAAGTGAGCAATTTCCCATGGAGTTGGGTGAGAGATAGTTTGTCCAAACTTGCACTGGAGCGTAGGACAATAGTATATGTGTCCCATCTCTCAGGCAGTGATCTGAGAAATCTGTTATTCATCTGAATATTGGTGTATTCAAGTTTGACCATTTTTAGTTCAGAGATCAAACAAGAAAACCGCTCATATTGTTGAGTCAGTGTCTCACCCTTTCTATGAGAGAATGTCTCATATTGTTGGGCAAGAATTTCTCTATTATTTGCCAAGACCTCATCTGTTCCTCCAAATTGTTCTTTCAAAGCAATCCAGAGGTCATGGGCAGTTTCATGATGCATTAGCCCAGAATAGATTTCATTGGGCAAAGCCATGGCCAGAATTCCATGGGCTTTTGCATCAATCTCAAGCAACTTTTTATCCTCATCTGAGTATTGCTCCCTCCTCTTCGGAACCATTTGATTGGTTTCCGGGTTATTCACCATAGGCTTGTGTGGACCATGTACCACTGATGTCCAACACCCTGCGCTGTTAACAGACAGGTGATGGAGCATACGTCTTTGCCATATGTTATACTCATTCCTAACCAGCATAGGAGGCTTGGTTGAGGAACCAGTATTGTGAGGATCATTGGAGGGAGTGGTCATTTTCAGTTCAAAAACAGTTTAGTTCAAGTTTTAAAAAGTTTTAGACAAACCACAACAAACTCAATGAGAACCAAGAATAAGATCTCAGGATGAATGAGCAGAAATACAGAAAATTCAATCTCTATAACCGTTTCTTGCAAAAACAAAAGCTAATTCAATCAAACTTGGATCTTGAATAGCAGTTTCAATGATCAATTATTAGATCGATCAATGATTACCTGCTCTGATACCATTTGACAGGATCAGTGATCACAAGTTTGATGTTTATCAAATGTAAAGCAGCGGAATACACAAACAATTAGACAAATTGTAGCAAGCAAACAATATATGTAAGCGTTAAGATCGCATACGGTTATAGGGAGAGAATATGAATTTCTGATTTCTAGGAATGTTTATAGATGGAGAATATTTCTAATCAAATCAATCAAACATTCCATTCAATTGCTCATATCCTCCATGATTACAATGGTTGTCACTCCTTATATAGAGTGCAACAGTCACTGCTGTTATCACGGAAAGTGACAACTGGCAGATCCAATACAGAAATAACTAAATCTTAACAACTACTGAAATGTTCACAACTACTGAGAACATATCAGCAAGTTAAGTACAAAATATAAAACTACTGAAACTACAACGACTGAAGAACAAGCTCTTCAGTCGTTTTACAAAACTACTGAAACATAAAACATAAAACTACTGATATCACAACTACTGAAGAAGTACTCTTCAGCAGTTGTGACAAACTACTGAGGCTTCAGTACTTGTCTTCAGACTTTGACCTTCAGGCGTTTCATCAGCTGATGACTTCAGTAGATATCATCAGCTGATGTCTTCAGTCTTTGTCTTCAGACTTTGTACATCAGTTGTTGATCTTCAGCACTTGTGAACTCTTCAGCTGTTGTACTTCAGTACTTTGGTCTTTCAGCTTCAGCACTTGTGTTCTTCAGCTGTTGTACTTCAGCACTTTGGTTCTTCAGCTGTTAAGGTCTTCAGCACTTGATCTTCAGCTGTTGAAGTCTTCAGCACTTGTCAACTACTGATGAGGCTTTCAGCAGTTGTTGTGATACCGTGTGGGACTTAGAGGTTTTCTGATCTTGGCTCATTGGTTCTTTTGGTCCAACACAGAGCAATGTACGCGAAGTTCTCGAAGTGTGACTTCAGGCTCGATGAGTTCAATTCTCTAGGACACGTGGTGAATAGCCAAGGAATTCCACGTTGATTCCTGCAAAGGTGGAAGCTGGAAAATTGGTGTGTTCCTCACTCCTACTGAGTTCGTCTTTTGTTGGTCTTGCTGGTTATTATCGCGATTCATTGCCAACTTCTCAAGGCTCGTGAAGGCACACACTTCTTTGATATAAAAAATAAACCATTCGAGTGGGGTGCCGAGCAAGAAGAAGCTTTTGAAGTGTAAAGCCAAGTTGTGCAATGCTCCTATCTTACCCTACCCGATGGAAAGCGACTTCATTCACCGTGTGTTATGATGCATCAATAGGCCTTGGTTGTGTTTTCTCATGCAACGAGAGAAGGTTAGCTTATCTTGAGACATGGATGTTCGCGAGGTGAATTAACAACACACATCTCGAGCTTGGTACCGTTGTCTTTGCTTTGAAGATTTGGAGACACTACTGTATGGTACGCAATGTATAGTCTACACTAATAAAAAAAGCCTTCAACATGTTTTCATGAAAAAGATCTCAATATGAGCAACGTCATTGGGTGCAGTTGATTAGTGATTATGATTGTGACATTCGTTACCATCCTGGTAAAGCAAATGTTGTAGCCGAAGCACTGAGCCAAAAGATTCACAGCAAGATGATCTCATTCCAAGAAATTCGCGATCGACGTCAATGGTTTGACACTTTGGGTGAGTTCGATACTGAGATCCGACTAGATGTCAACAAGACTACCGTACTGCTACAAAACTTGAGAATAGATACTGACATCGAGTCTAGTATCTTGGAGGCTCAACAAGTGGTGCAACAAGAAGGAAGAATGAAGGATGAGCTAGAGCCTAACCTTTTAACCCGATTAGAAACCAAACCCAATGGATTGATGTACTTCGGAAATCGAATTTAGGTTCCAAATCGCGATAACCTTCGTACCTTTATCATGAATGAAGCTCATCAAACTCGTTATTCTATTCATCCAGGCTCTGATAAGATGTATATGGACCTGCGTGGTCAATATTGGTGGCCTGGAATGAAGAAAGACATAGCGACTTATGTAGCTTGGTGCCTCACGTGTACGAAGGTTAAAGCTGAACATCAACGTCCTAGTGGATTACTTGAGCAACCCGAGATCCCTATGTGGAAGTGGGAACACATATCCATGGACTTCATAACTAAGCTACCCCGAACCTCTCAAAGACATGATAGCATATGGGTGATCGTTGACCGATTGACCAAATCGGCACATTTTATACCCATACGTGACACTTACAAGACATCGAGGTTGGCTCGTATATATGTTGATGAAATTGTAAGTCGTCATGGGGTACCTTTGCACATCATATTCGACCGAGATGCTCATTTCACTTAGCACTTTTGGTCGTCTATGCAAGAACTTTTGGGTACACAATTGGATCTAAACACGGTTTACCATCCCCAAACTGATGGTCAAACCAAGCGAACGATCCAAACCTTGGAGGATTTGCTATGCCTATGTGTCCTTGACTTTGGTGGCGATTGGGATACGCATCTACCGCTCGCGGAATTCTCGTATAACAATAGTTACCACTCGAGTATCAAGATGGCACCATTTGAAGCGCTCTGTGGTCGTAAGTGTCGATCACCGATCTGCTGGACCGACATCGGTGAAAACTTTATCACTGGTCCTGAACTTATACAAGAGACAACTGATAAAGTGTCTATCATCCGGAAGAACCTTGAAGTGGCAAGAAGTCGACAAAAGAGCTATGCTGACAAGCAACGTGAGCCATTGGAATTCCAAGTTGGAGAGATGGTTCTTCTTAAGGTTTCACTGTGGAAGGGTGCGATTCACTTTTGAAAGAAGGGTAAACTAGCTCCAAGATTTGTATGACCTTTCAAAATCCTGAAAAGGACTAGGAAAGTGGCTTATAAACTGGAACTACCTTTCGACCTTAGTGGAGTTCATCCTGTGTTCCACGTTTCAAATTTGAGAAAGTGCTTGGCTGATGAAAGTCTGCATGTCCCATTGGAAGACATCCAGATTGACTAGTCATTCCATTTTGTCGAGAAACCTATTGAGATCATGGACCGCATTATGAATAAGACTAGAATCACAACAACCCCAATCGTCAAGGTTCATTGGGAGAATTAGAGTGGCGCTGAATTCACTTGGGAGCGTGAAGAGCATATGAGAAGAAGTGCCCGTTCTTATTCGTATAGTTTCATTCTTCTTAATTTCGGGACGAAATTCTTTTATGTTGGGGAGGGTGTAACATCTCGTATATTTTGTTAACTAAAAGTTAACTTTGTTTTCTTGTAGGGACTAATTATGCTACTTATGAAACCTTATGGTTTATTCGTGCTTATTTCTTTGTTGTATGTAAATGTTTAATAACTATAATAATAATAATAATAATAATAATAATAATAATAATAATAATAATAATAATAATAATAATCCTCAAAATAAGACTAATACTTGTAATTATACAAGTAATTACAACAATTACTTTGTTAAACAATTAAGGAGTTGTAAATATAATTAAAACTTAAAGCAATGAAGTTAACGGTGAAATTGTCATTTTTTCAAACTTTTAATATTAAGGTTTGGGCATAAAATAAAAAGTTTGAAAACTACACGGACCATTTATGTATTAAAATCAAACATAATTTTTCCCTCCCCGTAATTCTGGCAACCGTCGCTGGCGGAGCCACCGGCCGAGCACCAGCGAAGCCCAATCTTGGGTAAAAACGGCTAAAATTGAAACCAAATAGTTACTAATCGGTTCACAAGCATAACTCGACCCCTTTAATATGCATTAATTGAAGTTTAAGCCGGTAATCGATGATTGCACTCGAGTAATCGAAGCTTTACACCTTAGAGTCGTTCGAACATTAAAACTCCATAACTATCTAATTAATTGAACCTATTCGATCTCTAATCGTCTGCTATTTCCAATTTCATCTGAAACCCACTAGAATTACACCCCGATCATCATTTTCGTCGCAAACCTACATCTAGTCGAACATCACCCTCTGGAGTTCAAGAATCGAAATTGATAGAGGGCTTTTAATCTTGTTCATCAGTATAAGCTTTTTGTAAAGGGAATTTGATTATTATCGTCGTTTGCAATCGAATCCTTTCACGACATAACCGCGACTTGTTCTACAAACTAAGGCCGAGCATTTGAACTCGAACAAGTAAGTTTCATACACTAAAATGCTTGGTTTAATCTAGGGAGCAAAAGCCCTGTGGTTGATTTTATTAACAACCCAAATCCATGCTCAATTTGATCCAAGAAAAACCTAGGGTTTAATTTTCACAAACTATTATTTCAAATATTGCCTTTAAATATTGTTTAAATCGTGCTCATTTTATTTAATTATAAAACTTTATTTAAACTTTATAAATATTAGAAAATTATTTTAAATGTTATTTTTATTTTATATCTTTATATAAAATATAAGTATATTGTTCCCACAAAAATATAATTGTTTTTCCATTTGTTAAATATAATTGATAAAACCCCAAACATCAAATTGAACCTAGTCCATGTTAATTCATTAAACTTACTCTAAAACTTTAACCTTGTGAACATATATATTAGGTTTCTTGTGACGATACGACTTGGAACGACGCTTATTATTAATCTTATTAATCTCCCTAATATACTTATTGTCATGTGAGTTTCCTTGCCCCTTTTTACATTTTCACACTATTTTAAGGTGAAACATGATACTATATATCATACACTTATAAACGTTTGAGACTTTAATGCACTTGCAATTCATATTTTTGTCATGACTATTTGTGTGTTGTAAGTGTTTATATGAGATGCATATTTTTGTTTGCAATCATTAACTATTGCTAGCCTGGCGACGTCTTAGATCTTTGGGCCTGACAAGCCTATTTGGTGCTAAAGCCGAGGTATTTCCGGCTCCTGATGACGTATGCTTGTTCATCATGGGAACCAAATACACTTGGCCAATCTTATATACATGTAATGAAGTCGAGGTTTGGTTGTAACGATATGTGTTCTATAACCTTACTAACTTGTAACCTATGACATGAATTGCTACTTGCAACCTTATCATATTATGTATGAAAACCTTGGAAAATCACCAAATATTTTTAGTTGAACTTTTATTTTTATCATGTTTCAGGTAACCCTCAAGTTTAAAGTGGTCTTTTGAAGCTTGCAATAAACTAGGATTTGGACCAAGATATTCGGATAACATGACTATGTTTTGTTTTGCTTATTTTGAGGATTATTTCATGTTTTGAGACTTATGTTTGTAATGCCTTTTAAAAATTATAATTTTAATATTTACATTAAAATAGCGTTATGTGGCTGTGAACAATCTTAACCCTCACATCTCGACATTTCCGCCATCAAGGTTGGGGTGTGACAGGTGGAGGCAGAGGAGGAGGCATCCTAAAAGAAACTGAAGTTCCAGGCCTAACATTCTTTTAGGGGTGGGTAATAGTCTGTGCACCCCTATCCTCGATAGGAGGAAGTGGTGAGTGAGTTGGTGCAACAACATGCGGTGAGTTGGAGCGTATTCGGCTCCTGGCTGGGGACGTCGAAGTAGAGTCTTCTTATGGCTCCGAGTCGTTCGAAGTCGCAGATAAAAATCCAGGGTGTCCACACCTCCTAAGGTAAGCCTCGTGCTCCGTCCGAGGAGTGATCCTTAAGCTGTTCCCAATCGAAGTAGTCTCATGGACTGGGTGAGCTGCCGCCTTACCTTTTCCGGCCATAGTCTTGGATAACGTGTAAAATCATCATGAGTAATTGGTTTCTCATAGCTCATGGTAGTAATAGTACAGGTAGGAGTAACATTACTTATAATAGTGATGGTAGTAGAATCAGTAATCAATAGTATCAATAATAGTTTCAGACATCAATAGTTTCATCAAATGTCATCAAGTAGGAAGGTTCTTTTAAATAAGACTCTTAGACCTCATAAAAAAATTTAGAAATCATAAATTTCAAACAAAGAAGGGTCCAAACACGACATAAGGTCCATGCTGGAATTTACATGTCCGGTAAATTCATGACTACGTTGATCAAGTGTAATCATTAATTTACCCAACCCGATCATCTCAACACTTTCTATAAGGGTGGTCCTAAGGCATGAGGGATGTAGCCTAGGATCTACTATAGTATTCCTGACTTCTCTACAATCTTTGGCTCTGATACCAATCTGTCACACCCATGGCCCAGGTAGGGTGGGACATCGCACACTAGAAACCACAAATGGCAGCGGAAACAAACCATCATAAGAGCACAAAGAAGAGAACATCACATGGCATTGATATTTAAAATAAACCCAGGCTTGAAATAGAATTAGCCCCCAAATGAGAAGAGTACGTACAACATCAATACAAATTATTTCCAACATTAATAAATGTAAATTGTTCAAATGTTTCAAAACATGGACAAGCCAATGCCATGGCCACAGTGTTAGGTCAAAGTCTTCTAAACAGCTAGACTCCACTCATGGATTACCTGAAACATGCTCAAAAGAAATTATGTCAACTAAAAGGTTGGTGAGTTCAAGTGCTTAAAGTTTAAAAACAAGGATTCATTAGAATCCACACGTTAATAAAAAGTCATAGTATCATTGTTGTGGAGATCACAATCAACCCTGCACTCAGCCCCGGCTAGCCTCTTCAAAAATTATGTTACTGGTTAAATCCCTGTGGGGAGAACTAAGCCTCAAACCAATGGATCATAGTTTCCAGATGGTCCACCATAGTATCCTATAAAACCAGTTAGATGCCACAAACAACCCTGCAGGATCTTAGTGTGGTACCCTTCTTATTCATCACGGAAGGCACTATGTGTGGGGGATTCCCCAAGTAAATATTCCGATATAAACAAGTGATTCACAAAAGAATTAATGACTATGATAGAAGTATTAGTAGGTCTTAAAATAACCACAACATATAACATCATAATATAGCACAAAAATAGTTCAGTTTAAACAGAGCATGTTTCATCCCAAAACAGTAGTAAAAAGGGAAACACTTAAACTCACCTTAAAATCAAGCAATAAGGGTCTCTGTTGGATCAAGAAGGAGGCTAATGCAACCAAAAACTAGATCATTTAAGTTATTTTGATGCTGCATGCAAAGGCTTCCCAAGCTTTTCATGGAACTTTCGAAGGTTGTAGAGTTCTTCCGAAGACAAAGGAAAAGTCCAACTTCCGAAGACAGAACTCTACTTCTGAAGACAAATGCATAATTCCGAAGTTCAAGACTTAGAAGAATAAAGTAAAGACCACTTCCAAAGTATGATGAAGAAGTATCCAAGTCTTGGAAGAAGCAGCCTCTTCCGAAGTATAAAGTGGCTTCGAAAGAGTAAGACTCTTCCAAAGCCATTTAACCTTCGGAAGATACTGCTATAACTAGTGGACACAAGTATGGTCTCTAACACTCCGTTGCAGACTTCTGATACAGCATGGCTTCTTCCTAAAGAACCATGTTGTTGACCATACTTTATTCCATTGTTTACCTTTTCACGATAGTACAGTTGCCATCTTTAGTTGGTGACAAAAGGTAAGTCAGGGACATGTCCTGACTACCAAATCTCAAATAAGACTTTATTCAGGATACCTTAACTATAGTCTTGTAGTATAGGCTTTAGCTAAAGGATCCAGCTGGTATCAAAGTATATCCAGCTGTAGATAGTATTATATATAGGTTCTCATTGTAACTCATAGTAGACAAGATTATCATCTGCTTGTAAGAGTCTTTGTATCTTGAGTTGAGAATCAATATATAAAAGTATCTTGAAAATTATCTTTCTGTATTCTTAGTTACTTTTCATATTGTGATCAACTCTTATTGATTCTTACGCGAGTCTGATTCTAGGTGAGTTTGAGAGAAAACATTTGTGTTTAACTAACAAACACCAATCCTGCAATTGGTATCAAAGCTTCTCAAGCTCTTGATTGCATGATCTAACCATCCAAATCAACCTGTTTTCACTCCTCCCTACCACCCACTCCCTCAAATGGCCCTCAAAAAATCTGAAGTAGAAATGGGGACCATGACCAAAGCGCCAATCATCACCCCTGAAAACTTCAGGGGCCAATCTCAGATAAGTCTCTTCACATGCCGGGAAAAGTCTCAAGTCTAGATCCCTAATCATTAAGATTTAAGTGTTAATCCACTATTTCTAGGGTTATGGAGATGCATAAGATGTGTCATGAGGTTAATGTCTTAATAGCATTTGAATTACTAAGTCTTTAAATAAAAAGTTTCCTAGTTAGGGTTTCTAGGAAAGAATACATGGGTTACCATGTTAAATCACCTATATAGGTGAGTTTGAGTCTCTTAGGTGATTCTTGGTTCAAGGGGTCGGTTTAATAAGGTCTAGCAAAATTTACAGTTTACTCCTCCAAGTTTTCAAATTTTACAATTTCTACCCTGAAGTTCAATTTTCTGCATTTAACGACTTTTATGGCAAAAAAAATTAGTTCTTAAGGTTAGGTAACTGATTTTAAGTAGGTTTGTACCAAAATTTCATAATTTAGCCCGGGTTATATATATTATTTCTTCTGTTACCGGTTACGGTAAAACCGAAGGTTTTATTAGTTAAGTGTTGATTTCTATATTAATGGTCTTAGATTCATCAAATATATCTTAACGACTTTATATAAGTTTTTAATCTACTAAATAGTATTTCAAGCTCCTTTAAGGTGAAGTCTATATTTTAAGTTTTATCCGTTAAAACGTGTTTTTACCCAAATTTGACCATTTAAAAGCTCGTTTGACCAATTTTTCAACTCCTTTAGATCTTATAGCACATAACATACTCAAATAACATGATTTCCATAGATTTTGGCTTTATACCATTATTTCTAAGATTACCTTCGAAATGTTACCTTGTTAAAACCCGTTTTTAACAAAAAATCTATTTAACCCATTCTTTGACCATTTATACAATAAATCCTATCTAAATACTTTGTTAACCTTTTAGAGCCTGGAATACTTTATAAGATATTTAAAATCCATGTTTTATTGTTTTTAAGTCATTTTACCACCTTTCGAGTCCCCGAATATGTCTAAATTGCCTATGAGTCTATGACATTTATGCTTTCAGCCTTTAACATCTCATCACATACCCAAAATCATCCAAAACTTACTGAAATTCTATGTCAATCTCATGTGTTCAACAAACCAACTAAGAACAAGATGGAAACTATAAGATTACACCATTTTCATCCATTACACATGTGTTAAACGTTATAATTTGTGATTAAACATTAACCCAAACTTTTGTAACATTAAAACCAGGTTATTAGGAGGTTAGAAACCCCATTTTGAGCAGGTTACAAGATTAGTTTTGAAATGTTACAAGTTGAGCATGTTGGGTGGTGTAAATACACCAAAAAGAGGGTTTTCTAGTGTAAACTGGGTTATACCTTTAGAATGACATATATTACAAGTGAGATACCTTCAAAAACATGAAAAGCTCCTTAGGAACAAGGTTGTAGCATCAAGTTCTATTAGATATGAGAATCGTAAGGTTTTGAATGAAAAATGAAGACAAACACATGAAATAACCAAAACCAGGTGACATGAAGCTTACACTTGATGTAGTCCATAGTTTGGAGAGTGTGGATGGACAAGAATGGTCTGGAAATCCTCGGACAAGGCTGGGGAATCTCAAGCAAGGCTGGAAAAGGTCGAACTTGTAGGAGTCGTGCACCCAAGCGCACACAACCTTTCCTTCTCATGGTTTTTGGGCTTGGCCGATTGTGGGTTGTGGTGTTCTTTGAGTATGGCTGAGATTAGAGAGGAAATTCATGAGTGGGTTTGTATGTTTCAGTTAGAGAATCCGAGAGGGGGAGAGAGAGAGAAATGAGAGTGATGGTGGAGTGTTGGGTGTGAGTCTTGCATGTAATGAGAGTGGGTGGTAGGGGTGGTGGTGTTAAGTGAAGAAGGGAGGAGTGGGTTGGTGGGTTAGGGGCGGCCGATTCTTGGCTTTTAGTGGGGATATTTTGATTAAATTTTTATTGTATAAATGTATTTTTGTAGTGTAGTATTATTTGTAGTATTGGGTAGTATTCTAGATGGTATAATTAGTTAGTTGATAAGTATTATACATGACCATGCATTATTGACCGAAAATTAAGTGTGTAGGTACACACATAATTTAATTGTTTCATCGATCATTAAATTTTTCAAGGGTGACTAATAAATTTTCCCGGGAGACTGAGATTTCCCTAAGAAATGCTTGATCTAGCTAAAGACATTACAAAACACAAGTTGAAATGGTCACAAGGTGAAATGCGGCTGAAGATGTTCATCCGCGTCAACCAGATACGACCAAATGGGTCCATCCACATTGACCAATGCGGCTGAAGAGGTCCATCCGTATCACCGAATGTGAATGAAGAGGTTCATCTGCATTAACCAAATACAAATGAGCCAGGAGGAAATGCGGCCAATTAAGACAAGAGTAGCAAAACACATAGCACGTAGGAGAGAATAGTATCAATAGTAATAGTAATAATATTAGTAGAATTAGAATAGATGCAGGTCGATAAGGTAAGGATTATAATCTAGAGGTCGGTTGTTACACTATATTAATGGGATTCAAATAAGTAATCACTACCTTATAAGTTAGAATTATAAAAGTGATCCAGCCTAAATTAGATAGGCATGGAGAGTTGATCATTACCTTATTAATAAGAAGTGTAAAACCAGTCATTTGGTTAATGAGACATGAATACTTAATTGTTATCTATTAGTGAGAAGATTATAAAGATGATCTATATTGATCGTAGAGATCAATTTTATGGTAAAGAACAACTCTTGGTGGAAGGCAAGAGAGTTAAAGTGATATGGCTTAGTTAATAATCATCTAAATCACTATAAATCTTTATCTTTATTAAGTTGTATCTTTCTTACTCTATACTTTTCACTTATGGTTATTTCATCTTGAGGTTTTTACAAAAAACAATATTTGTATAAAAGCTTTAGGATTATAAATGTATTTATTAAATTTATAGGAATCTATTCACCCACTAGGTTCTTGTAAGCACATTTTTTGATGATTAAAATTCTAGTCTAGTATCATTTTAGCTACTAAGTTTTACCTACACTATGTAACGGGGATGAACTAATCTTTTTCTTATTTTTTCATGACTAAATATCTCTTTAGCCGTTAGGTTGGAATTCAGTTGTTCTGAAATATATTTTTTTTCATGACTAAATTTCTCTTCAATATATTTAAAGGAAAACGTAGACTGGATAATTCTAAAATATATTATATTTTACTTGTTCGATCTTAATAAAAATATATATCAAAACAGTGATATGCAAGTATTTGTAAGATTGTATTCGGAATTATTAAACTTGTCGAAATATAAATAAAAAGCACTCTACAGTGACATATTTGAAACTTTCAAAAAAATTATTTTTTAAAATTTTATAAGAATAAACACAAAATATATTTTAGACTAATTATATTAAGCAAAATATGAGAGCAATAAAAACTTATAATGTTAAATATTTCAATCGGAAATATCAAATTGATATGAAAGGGTACGTTACTTGTGTATAAGAAGGTTTTGAAAGATGAGCGAGTGATTGAAAAACTAAAGTTTGCGGTCAAAGTAAAAGTTTTTAAAATCATATTGTAGCTAACATTCATTTATTATATAGATAGATAATCATGCTTGAAATGGTCTTACTAGGATCAAAACAAGTCAAAATTATCACGTGATCAAAAAGAAGATTGTATGAACATAAAAAAAACTTATTCATAGTAATGCTGAAGATAATCATAACTATCCCAATGTAAAAGTTTGTATGACATATTGGTTGGATTAGAAAGATAGATGCTTTACCTTATAGTATGTTAATGGTGTTAGATAGTGTAGCTTGAGGTCAGACATACTATCACACACAACACGCAACTCGTGTAGGAGTTGTAGCAGATAATTCAACCATCCTAATAAATCACTAATTGTGAAATTATAAAATATTTTCACCTACGAAATACATAGTGTGTGTATAAATGTACTTAGTTATCTTGATAGTACTTTGGTGAGAATAGCAAACATTTTCTTGTGTGTATTATATGTTATATCTTGACTTCTAGCTTATTTGATACATTCACGTGTACGTATGGAGTGATATCTAGTAGTTATATGTTTGATCCTGCTATAAAGTATTAAATTATTTATTAGTGCTATATCCGATGTGTTTTCTACTTTTGTGTTACTACATATTTTTCTTGATTAGTTAAGATATTTAACAAGCCTTTAAATCACAATGCTAGACATGCAATACTTGTCGCTGCCATAAACTTACAATAGGACAAGGCAATCATTTTCTATTTCTACGATTTCTAAAAGATAAATATTGCATCTCCATAGTTTGAAGAGTAATATTGTTGAAATATTCGATTAGAATTATGGGATCAGTTTCCATCATCTCCCAAAATACGTCATTGACATTGCCAAAACCAACCAACACCTTTCAAGCATGATTCTCTGGTTCCAGCTATTGCCAGCCATCCTTTTCAATGCTAATAGATTGTTTTTCCTTACTAGATAATTTGTATAGGCTATTTATACCCATATATATATGCTTGTAAAGATACACAACAATATAAAAACAATTATGCAGTTCTTCTCTTCTGATTATCATTGCCAACATGGTATCAGGGCAGTGTTCTTGATCCAAAAGAACCTTTGATGCTCATCATCTACCAAAACCAGAAACAATGTCAGAAGAAGAGGATACGAACAACCTTGCCATCCAAATAGCCAACCTCCTAAAAAATGGAGTTCAAACTCCAGTCCAGAACCCAAAGCCAAATCCTTCCGATAGCCTAAAAATCAGCCTCAAGCTCACAAGCCAAAACTATCCTCTATGGGCTCGGATGATACGAGTCGCCATAGGGGGGAAATCGAAAGCTCTTTTAACCATCTCACCAAAGATCCACCACAGCACATTGATGAACAGTGGGAACAAGACGATTGATTGCCTTTCCGTGGTTGATCCAGAATATCGAACCAGCCCTTGCAAGTAACCTAACAGAGTTTCCGATAGCGAAAACACAATGGGAGGCTCTCACGGTTACATATAGCAGTGGCAAAGACAAACTTCAAACTTTCGATATCCATGTCAAGGAAAATGAGTTCAAGCAAAATGGCTTACTTTTAGAAAATTTCTAGATTATGATGTAGGGAATATAGGGGGAATCGAGCGGCGAGATCCAAACCAATGAAATGGTCTTCCCACATCACCACTTACAACAAAATCAGGTCAGAAAACAAACTCTTTCAATTTCTCAATGCTCTTAATAGAAAGTATGATACCCTTAAGAGGAAAATACTCAGATGGGATCCATTACCGACTGCCAAAGCAGCATATGCGGCTGTCCACAAAGAAACAGCACATCAGGGGATCTTCGGGAACATACAACATGGGTTAGCATCGGGTCTGAACTCAACCGCGGACTCCGATTGGTTAGGGTTCATATCAAGAGGTCGTCGATCAGACTAGAAACCAAATGCATCATCCTGGCCCGATAAAAGCAGATTGAAGTGTGAACACTATGGTATGACCAAACATATGAAAGAGCAGTGTTTTAAGCTCATGGGGGTAATACCCAGAGTGGTGGGCAGACGAACACAAGAAAGGGAAGGAGGGCAAGGCCGCTGCAACCGTGGGCAATCCAGAGACTACCAGCAGCGGTAGTAATAACACTAATCCTCCAAGGACTGCTGAACACCCAAAACAAGTCATAAACCCTAAAACCACCGACAGAGGCCACCATGGGAGCGGTTGCTGCTTTACGGTGACTAAAGATGAGGACAAAGGGGGTATAACAGGTATAGGGTTTGAGAAATACACCTCAAACCCTTCACTCTCTCAACTTTTAAAATTAACACCCTGCAATTCTAATATGACTGATATGAACCCTCAATTCCTCAACCCTAAAGTTATTGAGTTATTAAACAAAACTCAAGTTTCAAAAATTATAGAAATCCCCCCTCACATTTTAAAAAAAGAGTCAAATGTTTTTTGTGATATTGGGGAGGTTAACATAGCTACAAAAAATCAAAACAACAAAGATGTGTGGATATTTGATTGTGGTGCTACCAATACAATGACATTTGAGAAATCTGACATGTGCTCAGTGTCAAAACCACAAAAACAAGGATTCGTACCGTAAATGGAGAAGTTCTCAAAGTAGAAGGAGGGGGGACTATTCAAATTTCATCAAACATGAAATTGTCAAATTGTCTATATGTTCCTACCTTATCTCATAAATTGATATCTATTAGTCATGTCACAAAAGAACTAAATTGTGTTGTTCTAATGCATCTGAACTTTTGTATCCTATAGGACATCAGGACTGGAAAGATCATTGGCCATGGTACTGAGAGGCAAGGGTTATACTATGTGGATGAAGTGACATAACAAGGTACCCTAATGGTAGCTCATGAATCTATAGATAGGGAAGCTTGGTTATGGCACCGAAGAATGGGACACCCATCTAGTGGTTATTTACATTGTTTACTTCTTGAATTATTTACTGTAGATACATATGTCCCTAGTTTCTGAACTTAATGTAATATGTTTGTATTGTCTTACACATATGTAATTGTACGAGTACTTAATGAAATACAATATGTGGTTATGCTTAATGTTGAATATTTCATTAGTTGGTATGTAATAACACTTATTGACTTGACTATATAGGTTATGGTTGTTTGAATAATATCTAAATCAATTAATGACTATGAAACATATTCAAACTTAATCATGTGAAGTTCTCATGCGATTGGCCCATGCTAATAGACCATACGCATGAACAACTTCATGCTAATGAACCAGTCGTATGAATGAACCAGGAGACTGGATCAGTCGCATGATCATAACATGAGATTGACTCAGTCACACGACTGAACACTCACTCGTGCGAATGGATCAACCACATGACTCAATCGCACGATTGAACCATGCAAATGGTCCAGTCGCAGGATTGAGAAACCTTAACCTATAAATACCACTTAAATCGTGGAAAACTAGACACTTCGAATATCTTGATACCCAGACGTACCATAGCCATCCAGAGACCTCTAGTAACCTGTTCCAACTTCAAAGATCGCAGTAGATCAATTGCTAATCGTTCTTAACGTTTAGATTCAATCTTTAGTTGATTCTACGTGCGTTCACACTGATTGGATCACCAATCAAATAGGATTCCGTACTATTTGATTCGGTATATGCGTAAATCTGTTAGTATTTGTCGAGTACACGATCCCTAACAAGTGGTATTAGAGCTTTGGCTCTAGATTTCCGTGTGATTCAATCGTTTTGATATAAAAATTGTGTTTTTACGCTCAAAAACGCAATCTTTTGTGTCAAATCGGGTTTTAGACGTCTCCTGATCGTAAAGTTAAGTTTTCTCCGACATACGGAAATTAGGGTTAGCAAAAGTTTGAGTTTTTGCGGTCAAACACCTTAAACCTAGAAATTTTTGAAATCCAGCAGGTTTAGTCGCACGATTGACTCAATCGCACGACTGAGGCCATACGCATTCCCCATACGCACGATTGGACTTAGCCGCACTTTCATTCGTCCGACTGAGACACCTATTCGCATTGTTCATCCGCATTAGTTCATTCGGCCGACTGAGTCATCTGCATTTGTTCAGTCGCACGATTGAACCATCCGCATAGTTCAATCGCCCGAATAGCCCAATCGCACACCTTCATTCGCACTAATACAAAAGGTTGGTTTAATGTTAAAGTTAATTGCAATGGAAGACCAATATTCAGCCTTTACAGCAGGGAGAGACTCACGTATACAAAATTTACTGCTATTGGAGAATGAGGTGGGGAATCACAATAAACCCCCAAAGCTGAACACGTTAGACGAATATCCATAATGGAAACAACGTTTCGAGATCTACTTAAACAGATTAGATCCAAATCTGTGGGAGTCTATAGAGTCGGGGTACAGCATGCCTGTAAGAGCTGATGGTGTTAAACTCACACTTGGTGGCATGACTGATAGACAAAAAGTGAAATACAATGCACAGAAGAAAGTTTATGCTTTGCTTACTCAGTCAATTCCGAAGGATATATTTCATCAATTCTAGGAATATACACAAGCAAAGAAGCTTTGGGATGCATTGGAGAAATGGTATGATGAAAATGCATCATTGAAGGCCATAAAGGCTAAGGCTTTAAAGAAGGAGTTTGAAAACTTCTCCTCGATGGGAAAAGAAACCCTAGATGATGTGATCGATAGATTCTACCACTTGATGAGTGAGATGCACACTCATGGAGTATCAACGTTAATGGAGGACAAAGTGTCCAACTTTGCAGACGAATTGCCGGAGAAATTGGTGTCGTTTGTCTCAAATCTCAGACAGAATGGTATGCTAACGAAGTAGATATCAATGATTCATTCTAAAACTGAGAGAAAAAGAACTGAGGATGAAGTACAGAGCTCAAAATGCTTCATATGATCAGAACCTAGCGTTGTACAATGTGACTCCTCAAGCCAAGACATCTGGAGCACCTCTTCAGAAAAATTTTGTATCAAGCTCGTCTGGTTCCTCACCAGCTTCTACTTCAGGGTCAGAAACGTCAGGGTCGTCTGGTACCCAATACATTGCACCTGAAGCAAATGCAGCAAAGCTGAAGACAGAGAACTTCGGCAATGTGACAATTGAGGTAGCTAAAGAGCACATGGATCTCTTAGCTGTAGTAGTCCACTCCTATGATGGACTAATTGCTAGAAAATTGGAAACTGCCACCTAGCAGATGAGGATTATGAGCGGGTGGATGAGATAGAGCTGGAGAGGATGGACATAATGTGGGCCTTAGCAAGTGCAGTCCGGAGAGCTAAGAAGTTCGTCAAAAAGACTGGACAAAATTTGATTGCTACTAAGGACACTACCTTCGGCTTCGACAAATCCAAGGTAACCTACTTCAACTGCGGTGAGAAAGGGCACTTCAAAAAGGAGTGTGTGAAGGCAATGAAGACTGGCAATGGGAATCCTTTCCTCTCCTTCAATCGTCAGGAGAAACCCACTAGCAGTCCTACTTTATCAAGCAAGGATCCTAAAGCGTTGACTACTCATGATGATGAATGACAGTACTGGAGCTTTCGGTTTGTCTCGTCGGGAGAATCCAATATCGCTAGTGTGGAGGATATCGATGATGACTCTGCCAGTGAAGGAGATATAGCAATCGAACTTGCGATGTCAACATCAGAAGAAACTGCACCAGTGGTCACCTATCTACCTGAAGAAGGGAGTACTACGACAATGTCAAAATCACCTGCTCTAGAAACATCGGATTCTGCATTGATGGTTGATTCTTTAGAAACCTGTACTACTAACCAACTCTTTAATAATCATGCTTGTTCTGATTGTAAAAAATTTAGGTAAAGCATTAATCTAAAATTTCCTAGGTTATTAGATCATAATGATAACTTAGTAAAGGACCTAGAACTATGCACTAAGGCTAACAGAGTTTTAAAACAAAATGAGCATAGTTATAAAGAAAAGATAGACCTTTTGAACAAATAGCTTAGGGAAACAGAAGTTGTAGCCTTTAACCAAGCTAATGACATTAGGTACTATCTGAACTCCCTAGAGGACGCTAAGAAACAAAAGGCAATTTTAGAAGTAGAAGTTAATTCCCTAAAACAAAAACTGCATAGTTGGACTACTTCTTCACACATAGTCCAAAACTTAGTGAGAGAAAGAAACAATGGGGAGAGATTGGGTTATAAAGTGGTTCCACCACCACATGAGATCTTGATGAACACAAAATGTAAACCAATTAATGATAATCCAATCAAGGATCATGTGGTGTCTACTCCTCTTGTAAGTGATCCAGATTCCACATGTTCATCAAATGAATCTGGCACTAAACAAAAGGACGACACTTCAAAGGCAAAAGGTAAAATGCCTTGTATTAATCTAGACAAAGAGTTTGAAAAGGTTAGTATTAATTTTGGTTCAAAAACTATCAAATCTGAACCTAAAAGGACCAATAATATTAACCATTCACATGCATCATGTCTAAGTCTAGAAAATAGAAAGGAAAAAGACATTGAAACTGTTAAAGCAATTAACTTTGTTAAACCAGATAAAACATCTAAACAATCAAAGCTAAAACCATAACAAAGTAAGGTCACCTGGGTGTCACATACATCTCCACAAAAACAGTTAAATCGTAAAGTCGAAAGCAGAACTTGGTACAGTTATGGAGAGTATGGACACATTGTGTCTCACTCTCTTACTATCAGACATCAAGGAGGAAAGTTGAACTCCCTGACCAAAAACCTATCCTTTATAAGAGAAACCCAGTGACGCCACCTAAAAGAGATAGTGAACCCAAAGTTCAACACATTAGCCAGTCGTCTTTTTATCATAAACAGGCCTTACACAAAGCTAGCTTATGGAAGGAGAAATCAACCTCATTGTCTGATAATGAGAACAAGAAAACATCTGAGCTTCCCTCAACCTTGAATGGTCAATGGGTAACATTTATGATGTGTGATGCCTCTGGGAAACCCAAGACAGTGAAGGCTTGGGTTCCTAACCTGAACTAATGTTTTCAAATTGAATGTGCAGGGTGTTCGATATAGTTCTGAAACCAACATGTGGATTATAGATAGCAGAGCATCCAGGCACATGACAGGGAACAGGGATCTCTTATCAAATGTCAAACAGATAAAAGGAGGTGATGCTTCGTTTGCTGGAAACAAAGGTGGGTACATCACAGCTCAAGGGGATGTAGGTAATCAGAAAGTGAAGTTTGACAAGGTAAACTACATTCAACAACTTCATAATAACTTGCTTTCTGTTTCTCAAATTTGTGATAAGGATTTTAAGGTAGTATTGACAACAAGAAATGTTATGTCCTGAAAAAGGACTACGTCATCCCGAAGGATCAAGTATTAATGTCTGCCTCAAGATATAAGGACCTTTATGTCTTGGATCTATTGAAGGCCTCCACAATGGATCATGGGGTTCAGTGCTTATTGTCAAAAGCTACTGAGAAGGAATCCATCTCCTGGCATAGGAGGATGGGACATATTAATCCACGGAAGATGAATCACTTGATCCAGAATGATCTAGTGAGAGGAGTTAACGTCAAAAACTTTCAACTTCCGGATTTCTGTATTGCGTGCAAGAAGGACAAACAGACAAAGAAGTCTCATAAGGAAAAGAAAGTTCACTCTATCGAACTTCTCTTGAACTTCTTCAAATGGATCTGTTTGGTCCAGTCAGTACAACAAGCATCGCAGGTGACTTGTATTACTATGTAGTTATTGATGACTACTCAAGATTCACATGGGTGATGTGAAATCCAAATCAGAAATATTTGAGTCATTCAAAGAGTTAGTAACTACTCTAGAGTCCCTATACAAGTTGAAGGTACGTCAAGTGCGCTCAGACAACGGAACCGAGTTCAAGAATCAATGGATGGAGGCTTACTGCAAGGAAAAAGGAATTGTGCATCAGTTCACTTCTGCCTACACTCCTCAGATGAACGGCGTTACTCAAAGGAAGAATCGCAGTTTGATAGAGACGGCACGGACAATGCTAGCAGAATCCAAACTACCTATCCAATTCTGGAATGAAGCAATTGCAAATGCATGTTATAAATTAAATAGAGTTCTCATAGTCAAACGCCATGGGAAGACGTGCTACGAGTTACTACAACGACGAAACCCAATCTAGAGTATCTCGAGCCGCTTGGCGCAACGTGCACCCTACTGAAGAAGACGCAGGAGGGAAAATTCAGCGAGAAGGCTCATGAAGGTATCTTTCTAGGATACAACATACTGAACAAGAGGGTCTACAACAACTCAACGGGTTAGGTAGAAGTATGGTGTAATGTTGATGATCAGAGATACACCACACCACCTGCTGGAAAAGGACCCGCCTTCTTTTTTGACTATGATGGATTCTTCAAGTCCTTCAACATACCACTCTCCATTTCTGATGATGAATTAGCAACAAAGTTGATATATGATGTACTAAACACACATCTCAGGAATCTACATCATCCAACATACAAGGTGATTCATCTACAAACTTAGGGGGAGCACTTGCAGACAGTGACTCTTCCTTTGATAATAAAGTTGTGGAGACTGGTCAGAACAACCAGGAGCAACAAGTTCCTCCTACAGAGAGTCCACAAGCATCTCACATTGATGCCTCTGCGTCTTCAGAACCTCAGACTCCTACTGCCTCAGATACTGAACCAAATGTTCATTGTCTTGATTCTGAGGTAGTTGTTCCAACCACTCCTTGTTCACGATGAAATGTGTATCATCCTTTGGATAATGTCATTGGAGATGTGAGATGAGGAGTTCAGACCAGAAATCAGTTGTATTCAGCTGATTACACCTCAGTGATGGAAAAGGGTTACATTCATGATGGTGCATATCATTGCCTTGTGTCTCAATTTGAGCCAAAGTATGTTAGTGAAGCCCTGAATGATAAGGCATGGGTGAGTGCCATGTAAGAAGAAATTCTTCAATTCAAGAAGTTAGGTGTATGGACTCTGGTGGATAGACTTAAAGGTACTAAGGTCATTGGCACAAAATGGGTCTTGAAATGCAAGAAAGACGATCAAGGTGTGATCATCAGAAACAAGGCTCGACTTGTTGTCCAAGGATTTTGACAAGTCAAGGGCATTGACTACAATGAAGTGTTTGCACCCGTGGCAAGAATAGAAGCAATCCGTATCTTCCTTGCCTATGCATCATACATGAAGATCAAAGTTTATCAACTTGATGTTAAGAATGCATTCCTTCATGGTGAAATAAGAGAGACGGTGTACATAAGTCAACCCGAGGGATTTGAGGATCCATATGATCAGGACAGAGTCTACAAACTCGACAAGGTTTTATATGGGCTTCATCAAGCTCCCAGAGCCTGGTATGAGCAACTCTCGACTCACCTTGTGAAACATGGTTTTCGCAGAGGTGTCATTGACTGTACACTGTTCATAAAAGAAAAGGATAGAGATTTACTGCTTGTCCAAATCTATGTCGATGACATAATCTTCGATTCAAAGAACGAAGATCTATGTAAAGAGTTTGAAGTAGTAATGAAGGCTGAGTTTGAGATGAGTGCCATGGGAGAGATGAAATTTTTTCTCGGGTTACAGGTGGATCAGACACCAAAAGGGTTTTCCTACATCAGACCAAGTATGTAGGAGATATCCTCAGTCGATTTTGCATGGAGAATGCTTCCACAGCTGGAACTCCACTTGCTACAAACCATGATGTAGCACCCGATGAGAATGGTGATCTGGTTGATGCCACCATGTACCGAGGTATGATTGGATCTCTCATGTACCTCACTGCCTCAAGACCTGATATCATGTACGCAACATGTTATTATTCAAGATATCAGGCAAAGCCAAAATCTTTCATTATATGATTGGATCTCTCATGTAACCTCATGATGATGACTTCGAGCTGACAGCGTATAGTGACTCGGATTACGGTGGCTGCAAGATGAACTACAAGTCTAAATCAGCGGGGTGTCAATCCTTTGGAGGAGATTTGTGACATGGCAGTGTAAGAAGTAGACCTCAGTTGATTTGTCAACCTGTGAAGCCGAATACGTTGCTGCTGCAAGTTGCTGTTCACAAATCATATGGATTCAACAGCAAATGCGGGACTATGGTTTGAAATTCTCTTCTACTCCTATTTTTGTTGATAACTCTACTGCAGTAACTAAATATCTGGTCCAACATCCTAAGACCAAACACATCGGTATAAAATATCACTTTATACATATTGCTTTGAAAAGAACTTAATCGATGTGATTAAAATAAATACTGATTTTCAACGCGCTGACCTCTATACAAAGGCTTTTGATAAACCATGTTTTCTATATTCGTTAGAGGTCAACGGCGCTAAAAAGAAAAGTGATGTAATTCCCGAAGATGACCATGTCTAGTCCGATGCTTATTTAATTTTTAATTTTAATTTTATTTTGGTTTAACTAGCTTAATTAAATAATATTATCCGGTTTCCTATTAAAATCCTAAAAAGTGTAAATCGATTATGGTTTTAGAATTTTTAGGGGAGAATAGATCAGTTAGTAATATTAACAAAAAAATGAGGGAGAAGGAGAGGCCAGATAGAAAGTGGATTGTATCTGTGATACTGATTCAAAACTTTGGAAAATGATAGTACACAAGTAAAAATCACTTGGGACTCTAAAATATTAAATAAAATAAGATGCGAAGATCAAAGTATAAGTCTGTGTAGTCTGAGCAATATAAAAGGCAAAATGATAGTAAGACTAGCTACTACTAAGGTAACACAAAGAAAGTAGACCTAAAGGCTGTTAGACCACAAATGATATGTTGGTAGATTCAGCACAATAGACGATTAAACCTTATTGGTGATCTCAAGAACAGACTATGTTGTTCAACAAGCTATGGGTTAACATCTTATCCCTGGTTAACACAATCACCAAATTCTAATAAGGGGTGACGAGAAGATTAAACGCCCCAAATGTGTGCGTAAGACCAAAATATGAGCAAAAGCAATCAAACTAATAACTTATGTTGTTGGTGAGAACTGTGCAAAAAGATTAAAATTGCTCAAACAAGAAGATAGGTTATGTGCCTCTCTGTTGTGCGGTGGCACTTACCTGAGGATAAGCATAACCTATATATTCTAGACTTCATTGTTGTTTGCCGCCTTTCGGCTGTGCGATGGCACTGACCTGAGGCTTGGCTTCTCTCTGAAAGTTCTAAGAATAGTTTCTTCTTGAAAATTACCCTAAGACCGCTCAAAAATCTCCTGAGGAATGTTGATTACCATATAAGTGTGGGATCCACAAATTCCTCTTGAATTAATCAAACCTAAACTATCACCAATCTGTGTCAAAAGTTGGTGTATGGATTTAAGAGGACCAGACAATCATCGTGGCTACAATCCTTGAAAGTCCAAATCAAGGTGGGATCTATTAGTACTAGTATGATTTCCTAAACTTGCTACCGACTCTAGATGAAAAACAAGAATTGAGTATCAAAAGGTGTTGATAACGTGTCCCAAATGACTTGACTTGCCTATATGATTCCAATTTGAATTGGTCCAGTTATGGTCAAAAATAATTGAAGCTGCCCATTCCGGAACCGAATCCATTAGATTTCTATCTTAGGATTTATACCTCACTCAAAAAGTCAAAAACAAGTTTAGTTTTGTATTTTAGTTTAAGTCTTTTATTTTATTTCAATTTAGTCAATTCAATTTGTTAATATCAGACTACGTCATGGAATTCAGTAAGGGAGTTAATCATCTGAAAGGGTCACATCTGAGGTCACCAAACGTACTTTTCAACGGTAAAATCAGTCACGTCTGAGGTGACAAATTGTTTAAACGGATCACATCTGTGGTGGTCAAAAGGTTTTTTTCAAGTTAAAATGAGCATGTCTGAGAAGATCAAATACACATAAATTTTATTCAAAAAGTTAGAAGGGGTTAAGTGAGAAATGGTCATAAAGTCAAAATCATGAGTATGATCCAATCGTACGAATGGACCATGACTATGGACCTATAGTGCGAATGGACCATACACATGCACTAAACAGCCGAATGGCACATGAGTATGGACCATTCACCCGAATGGCTTATCAGCATGAGCCATTCAATCGAATGGAAGTGTGCGAATAAGTGTGTCGCCAGACTGAAGTCCAGTCGGCCAATTGAATGTAATCGACTGAGCCAATCGCATGACTAAGGTCCATTCGCCTGAATGAACCAAGTGAATGGGTCCAGTCGGCCGATTGAAATCAGATTCAGTATAAATAAGGCCACAGTCGATCGCATTCGACTCATCACCCCTTAATCGCCCTCATATCGCACAGACTACCGTTACGCTGCCCAAATTTCATTAGACCAAAATTTCTGACTCCTATTGATATTCTGACGATTGTGGATTGTTATACAGGTACAATGTGATGATATCTCACTGAAATTTGATGAAATGGTGCCCTAATTTTAAGAATCTCGACCCACACAAGAAACGAACCATTTAATGGACTAATAACCTACCTAAACCAAGTAAAATATTAAAATTAAAGTTATTAGGCTATTTGTCAAGTGATTGTGAGTCTAAAGAACCATTACGCAACGTCTAATTTCAAGAATTGGTTAAAATTCAAATCTTAGTCGACCGAACAGTAGGTCATGCGACTGGATGCCAGGATGAACTCTAATCGCACGATTCGAATGACTCAATCGGCCCAATGGATCATATGTGTGAGCTCAGTCAGCCGATTGAACCAATTGTAGGCTCAGCTAACCGATTGAAATCAGTCGCCTGCTCAGTCACCCAACTGAATCTAGTCGCATGCCAGGAAAACCGACTAAACACAGTCGCATGGTTCAATGGCATGAATGAACCAGAATGAATTCAACCAAGTTAATTAGAACTGATTTGTGTCATGTGGTTAGCTAATGGTTATGTGTTTTTTGTTATAGATTGATGGTAGAGAAGTGGTCCATCAACCCTAAGCACACATATGTGCTCACTTAGACTCCACAACTCCGAATGGTGTCGAGTTTGCAGGGATCATTGCTTTCCTCAAGCGATCAAGGATCCACAAGGCGATATCTACAGCATGCACCCCTTACAGGTTATTCAACAGGCCTTCTAGGAGAATGAATCGGTTGACCGATCATGTGAGCCATACTGCATAAGGAGTTCTATCTTTGGTTTGGACATAGAGATCACGGCTGAAGACATTCAGCGTGTACTTTGGTTAGGAGATGATACAGACCACCCCACCATACTTCACCCACTGATGGTGAGAGGGTACTTCATGAGGTGAAGTACGCTGGGGATATAAATGAAGGGGTGGGTTCGATGACCTAGGTTCTTACAGATGATCTTAGATGAGAAGCTGTCCACATTGCCAATGGAGAGCCACGACGTTGTGGTATTAGAGATTATGGATGATACGATGTTGGATCGTATGAAGGTTTACTTGGGAAAGCAAGTCAAGACCCCGGTAAAGAGACTCATAGGCCATCTGGCCAAGGTGGACTACGTGGCGCCAGGGAGGCGTAAATGGCGTCACGTAGAAAGTGATTCGGAGGTCGAGCAGCTAGAGCTACGTGAAGACGACTCCGATGACGATGACAGCGGTGATGGTAGAGATACAGGGCCCACTCAACCAAGGGCCCCCACTGTTCATATAGCATCTCCAACATCCACCCAAGGTGGAGCAGAGGCTGCAGGGTTCCATCAGGACTTTGGTCTTGATTTGGGGAGCCGGGTGGTTGCCACCGACCGAGGTATTCAGGAGGTTGGAGGATGCCCTGGCGAATCTGGGGAGGCTGACACTGATCTTACGTATGCTCCCGATAAGTCTAGCAGTGTTCCAGGGGGAGCATCCACCTCGAGGGGATTGAGGAAGAAAGGTTGGCTCAACCCCACGGGTGAAGAAGAAGAAGAGGAGGATGATCTTCATTACCACCACCACTACCACCACCTCTTCCACCACTCCACCCACTACTACCATCCCATCCACCACAGTATCTACCATATCTCACACCACTCCCACCTCCACTCCACCACCATCTTCATCTATACCACCCCCAATCCTCACCATCCAACCACCACCTTCATCTATACCACCCCCAATCTTCACCACTACCACCACCACAATCACTAGCCACCCAGCAGGACCGTCATCTTACCCATCTTTCCCATCTGGATCCTCTCTACCTCCTAGTGGTGTAGGGGAACAGCTCTCGGCACATAATCGTATGGTGTTGAAGTTGTTGGCAGCCGACGACGAGAAGACTGCCCAGATTCGTTAGCTAGTAGATCTACTGCTGCACAATCTCAGTAGATATCTCAGCAGGCTCAGATGATTGAGCAGCAGGCCCAGCAGATTGCTGCACAGAGCTCAGAGGTGTCTCAACTCCAGGAGCATCATGTCCAATCAGCCAAAAGGATAGAGGAGTTGGAGACTACCAACAAGACCATCTTGCTGAGGCTCAACGAATCTAAAGAGGAGCCACTAAAGATCATAGAGGGAGATGGAGTTGATGGTGATGGTGATGACAGTGATGATGATGATGATGATGATGATGGTGATGACCAAGGAGATAATACTGATGGTGGTGATGATGTTGATGATGATGTTGATGATGATGATGAGGAGGATACATCTGTTGCGGGTGCCACATCTGCGAGTGAAAGGAGGACAAAAAGGACTCAAGACCAAGGTTCCTCCACTTTAGCCCCGTCAGCAGCGGAGCATATGATACAAGACAAGAGTAATACTTAGTTGTTTATGTTATTCAAATCATATGTATTTGAATCTTGTATCAAATTAATGTAATGAATATTTATATTTAATGTTGATGTTTACTGCTTTGATTGGTTGACTAATGGTTGATGTGTTACATGTTTTTAAATCAAGCAGATCCAAACTTCCAGATAGATGAATATGATGTTGCTCCCCTCCAATAGATCAAGACTCAGCTCATGATGATTCTTGATCTGCAGGGTCTTGTCAGGAGATCAGTGAATTACACTCCTGAAGAAGGAGAGATAATTCATGATCTCGTAGACGAGCAGCTTGCAGAAATCTTCCGACTCAATCCAGATGAGATCGTGAAAGATGCTCCAACAGTCCAAGTTGAAAGTGACAATGAGCTAAACGACGTTGATGAGATCCAGATAGAAGATGTCACAGACCAACACTATCCCTAGTACACTGACATTGAAGGTAATGTCATTCCCAATCTGGGCGACAACCTTGTCAGTGAAACTTTTGAGACTCTGGATAGAATGGAAGAAGAGTCAGATAAGAAAGAAGACACAGCCCAAGCCTCGAAAGCTAAAGTTAATATCAGAAAGGCTGAGTGGGCTGCATACTTTGAAGAAATACAAGCCCAACGCGGTGCTTCAACGTCAACTGCCTACACCAAGATATATAAAGTGAAGAAACATCAAAAGGTGTTGGGCAGAATCATAGCATGGGCGTATTTTGAAGATCTCAACGTTATGCAGTTAAACGTGAGAAAGGGATTGAGTACTTCAGGTTCCCACATGACCTGAAGACTCTTCCTGGATTTGAGCTAAACCAGTTAGCAAAGTTAAAATTTGTTAGAATCTCAGCCCTTGGTTTAATCGATTGAACAGATATAGCAGCGGAATAGCTCAGAATTAGACAAATTCAAACAAGAACAATTGATATAAAACGATAAAAGAATTTTGTTATAGAGAGAGAAATATCCGACAAAAGGAATATTGCATTAAGATTGTCGGCCTCAAAGGCACGATTACAGGTGAGTCATCTTTCCTTATAAAGTAAAGAATGACGTAGGCTGATGTCACCTGAAAGTGACATGTAACCGTTTATAACTACTGATGTTTAACAACTACTGAAGATGTCAACAACTGACATCTTCTTACAAATGTTCCTAAGTGTTAAACATCTTATTTACAACTACTGAAAAACATAAAACTACTGAAACTACAACAACTGAAGAACAACCTCTTCAGTTGTTTACAAGTACTGAAAAAAAAGTAAACAAACTACTGAAAGGAAAAGAAAACTACTGAAGAAGAAAAAAAACCATCACAACAACTGAAGAAGCCCTCTTCAGCTGTTGTCATCAGCTGTTAACATCAGCTGATGTCTTCAGTACTTAACATCAGACTTTGTCTTTCAGCTGTTGATCTTCAGTCTTTGTTCAGTACTTGTTGAAGTCTTCAGACTTTAGATCTTCAGCTGTTGTCTCAGTCTTTGTCTTCAGTACTTCAGACGTACTTCAGCAGTTGTATCTTCAGACTTTGTAGAATAGCTGATCAGGTCTTCTTCAGCTGTTGTGATGTCCTGTGGGACTTAGAGGTT
>JACCIX010000169.1:0-49699 GCA_025506515.1 Flaveria trinervia | reverse complement strand
GAAAGCAAAGAGGAAGATCATAGAGGGAAGAAAGAAAAGGAGACTGAGAAGGAAGAGGAGTTTGTGAAGGGAGTTGACATTGATCAAGTGGGTGAAAGTCACAAAGACTTTCATGTCACATAAGAGAGGAAGGTTGAAGGAAAATAAACAAACTTGAACTCGATGAGATGATCAAAATGACGGATGCTACACACAGTAAATCAATGGACTCCATTATTGATCAACTGTATAGACAGGGTTCGATACTGCACAGCTTGACTCAGAGATTAGGAGACTTGAAGTTGAAGAAATTAACTCAAGATGGGCAAGTTATGATGCATTAGAAAGAGAAAGACTAGAGATCATGATCAGATTCATTGCAAAGTACCTTGGAGATCATTGATCGAGATTAAGTCGTGGACCAGGGACAGTATCTTGGCAATAACCACCATCTGAAGCATACACTAAGGGATTGGTGATTGAAGCACTAAATGAGGCAGGTGCTGGGAACCAGAAAGGAACTAGCAAAACACTCAAAAGCCTCACTCACTACAAGAATGCTAGAACAACCTGCAAAACCTCCCACTTCAAAATCACCACTACCACAACCCACTAAACCAATTCCTTCACCCTCAAAACCAGCAGCCGATGATGCACCCAAGAAGAAGAAGAGAAGGGTGTTGAGGCTAGAAGAAGAAGAAGAAGAGGATGATGAGGAAGAAGAAAGGCTGCCTCTTTCCGCAGTCCTAACTTTGCCTAAAGCCAAACCTATGCCCATCACTCCCACCTCACAGATGGAAGTTGTGAGAGTAAAGATAGAAGAAGAACAGCAACAAAAGCTTCATGATGATGAGATGCTGAAAAGCATAGACAAAACTTATGCTGCTTCTTCATCAATAATCAGTATGAAAAAGAGCTCTGAGATTGTACACCCTTGCTAACACATTTCAATATCAAAAGGAAAGGTGAGAATATGGCCTGATCCTAGGGTGGCTCACAGAATTGTGAAGAAAGACATTCCTTCGAGATACAAGGGCCAAGTAAAAGGATCGTAGATGAAGAGATCACAGTGGTCCTTGTAGTATCACCCTGGGAAATTGTAGAAGATTTCAAGAAGGCCTATGAAACTAAACAGCCACCCCAAAGATGTTAGAGAACAGAGTATTAAAAAGGGGTTAGTCTACAAGACGCTTGAGAACTTCAAACAAAATGAGCTCAGTCTGTTACTTGAAGGGACTCACCCAGATGAGTTTGCATACAGACAGATCACAACAGTTGAGCTCAAAATGGCAAACAGGCTAAGTACATTTCAGAGCTGTATGGGCGTGAAGGATTGTTTGATGGTGGAGCGGAAAATCTTACCATGGAAGAACAAATTATGTTTCTCAGAGCATACACCAGAGAATCCTACAGGCTTATACATGGGAAGTAGATTTCATGGATAGGACCACAGCCCTGTGTCCAGTTCCCCAAAGTCAGGGCTCTTATCCATACTATGCCAACCAAATTTCAGAAATCTATTCCCAGGCCAGTGCTTAATTGGGTCATCTTCTTAGCTGATCAAGAAGAAAAAGACCAATCTTATCGCCAACAATAAGTGGGACCTCAATAAAGTTAGGTTTTGGCTGCATTGGTTCAGGGGGAGTTTGTTGGACCAAAAGAACCAATGAGCCGGATCAGAAAAACCTTAAGTCCCACAGACGTCACAACAACTGCTGAAATCCACAACAGCTGAAGACAAGTGCTGAAGACAAAGTCTGAACACAAGTGCTGAAGACAAAGTCTGAACACAAGTGCTGAAGACAAAGTCTGAAGACACAAGTGCTGAAGACAAAGTCTGAAGACACAAGTGCTGAAGACACAAGTGCTGAAGACAAAGTCTGAAGACAAAAGTGCTGAAGACAAAGTCTGAAGACACAAGTGCTGAAGACAAAGTCTGAAGACACAAGTGCTGAAGACCAAGTATCAGACGTTGTCATAACAGCTGAAGAGGTCTTCTTCAGTAGTTATGACGTTCTCTTTCAGTAGTTTTATGTTTTTCTTTTAGTAGTTTGTAAAACGACTGAAGAGCTTATTCTTCAGTCGTTGTAGTTTCAGTAGTTTCGTATCAGTAGTTTTATGTTTTACTTAGAACTCTGATATGTTCTCAGTAGTTGTGAACATTTCAGTAGTTTGTTAAGTTTTAGTTATTTTTGTAATAAATCTGCCAGATGTCACTATCCCGTGATATCAGCAGTGATTGCACTCTATATAAGGAGTGTCAACCTAGTTGTAATCGGTGAATGATTGAGCAGAAACATTTGATATTATTGAAACATTCCTTTTCACAGAAATATATTCTCTCTTTTCAACCGTATTTGTTCTTAATGCATACGAATATCAAATTCTTGCTATAATTTGTCTAATTCTTGTTCTTATTCCGCTACGTTACACTCTAATCCATCAAACTTGAGATCACTAATCCTGTCAAGGACTGACTAGTCAAGCAATCTAAAGCCGAACTCACATCCAAAATGCTAGAACAGCCTGTCAAAATTCCCACACCAAAATCCACTAAAACACCCTTTACCCCAAAAACCACCACAACCACAACCCACCAAACCAATTCCCTTACCCTCAAAACCAATAGCCGATGATGTACCCCAGAAGAGGAAGAGAGGGTACTGAGGCTAGAAGAAGATGAAGAAGATAATGATGAAGATGAAGATAGGCTGCCAATCTCAGCTATTATACAATTTCCTAAGGCCACAAGTCACCCTCCAATAGTTACTCCTGAGTCTCAAAGGCAAACTGTGAAAGTGAAGTTAGAAAAAGAAGAGCTTCACAAACAACATGATGAGGAACTGTTGAGAAGAGTTGACAAAGCATATGCTGCCACATCTTCAATCATCAACATGAAGAAGCATGCTCTCAGGTTATACACTCTTAAACATACATTTCAATATCAAAAGGAGAGAGTGAGGATTTGGCCTGATCCCAGGGTGTCTCATAGGATTCAAAAGAAAAACATTCCACAGAGATACATTGGCCAAGTGAAGAAGATTGTAGATGAAGTGATCTCACTGGTCTTTGTAGTATCACCCTGGGAAATCCTAGATGACTTCAAGAAAGCCTATAAAGCTAAACTGACCCCACAAAAGATGCTGGAGAATAAAATGGTGAAAAAGGGGTTAGTATATAAGAGGCTTGAGGAAGTTAGAAAGAATGAGCTCCAGTTGTTCTTAGAGGGTAATCACCCAGATGAATTTGCTTATAGAGTAATAACAACTGTGGAACTCAAAAATGGGAAGCAGGTCAAATACCAATCTGAGTATTATGGGCCAGAATCACTTTTTGAAGGAGGAGCAGAAGAGCTTACCATGGAGGAACAAATAACCTTCCTTGAGGCCTATACAAGGGAGTCATACAGACTCATTGTTGGGAAGTAGATCTCATGGATGGGGTAACAGCTCTGTGTCCAGTTCCCCAAGATAGAGTTCCCATTCATCCTTTGCCAAACAGATCATTGAGACTTCTTCCTAGGCCTGTGCTTACATGGGTCACTTCTGAGCTGATCTAGAAGACAAAAAGACCAATCTTTCTGCCATAATAAGCGGGACATCTTCAATAAGTTTAGAGGTTTTGGCTGCATTGGTTTAGGGGGAGTTTGTTGGACCAAAAGAACCAATGAGCCTGATCAGAAAAACCTCTAAGTTCCACAGACATCACAACAACTGCTGAAGACTTGATCAGCTGTTTGACAAAGTCTGAAGAGCAACAGCTGAAGAACAAAGTACTGAACACTTCAACAGCTGAAGACCAAAGTTTGAAGATCAACAGCTGAAGACTAGAGTACTGAATACTTAAAAAGCTGAAGACTAAAGTACTGAAGACTTCAACAGCTGAAGACTAAAGTACTGAAGACTTAAAAAGCTGAAGACTAAAGTACTGAAGACTTCAACAGCTGAAGACCAAAGTCTGAAGATCAACAGCTGAAGACTAAAGTACTGAAGATCAACAGCTGAAGTACAAAGACTGAAGACAACAGCTGAAGACATCAGTTGATGACAACAGCTGAAGTTCAAGTACAAGTACTGATGCCTTCAGAGTTTGTTACAACAGCTGAAGAAGCATTCTTCAGTTGTTGTGATGGTTTCCTTTCAGTAGTTTTCTTTTCTATTTCAGTACTTGTAAAACGAGTAAAGAGCATGTTCTTCAGTCGTTGTAGTTTCAATAGTTCTTTTCAGTAGTTGTAGTGATAGTTAACACTTAGTATTTTTGTAAGAAGATGTCAGCTGTTTGACATCTTCAGTAGTTGTGTTAACTATCAGTAGTTTGAATAATTCTGTTAGATGTCACTATCAAGTGACATCAGCAGACGTCACATCTCCTATATAAGAGATGTTGACCTAATTGTACGTGTGACATTCTGTTACCACGAAAGCGCATATTGAATGAAATATCTTTCGTAGAATTCTCTCTCTATAACCGTTTACTTTTATATTGAATATCAGTTGTGTTCTTGTGAATTGTCTAATTCATTGTTTGATTTCCGCTGCAATACTCTCTAATCAATCAAACGTAGATCACTGATCCTAACAGTTACCGTTGTTTCATCAAAAGGTAGGTGAAACGTATGCGTCTCTTGATGCCACCTTACTACCAGTGCCTCGATTAAGGCAAAATCAATGTTGCGCGATTCACAACTAAGCACCCCACTGAATCCAGCAACGATAACGTAGTGTCTAACGTTATCCCTAATTTGAAGATTGCTTCTAATGTCATGCCAAAAACCTTGATCACCACGTCTTGTGTGTAACATTGATTCATTGCTCAAATTTGGGTTTTGAAACAAACTTCTAGCTCGATGTTCTCCTCCAAAATACAAGAGATCATCGTTAATAGGACTAGGGTTTAAGTTAAATTCATTTTGTAGGAAAGGAGTAGACAATGATAGTGTTTGCGTGTTAAATATAAGATATGTACGTACTTGTTGGAATAAAACTTATGTAAGAATGAAAGTTTTAGAGGTTATATATATAGAGTTGTAAAAAATATTTTGAAAGTTTAAATTTGTTGTCTATTGTTGTAAAACAAGAACCATTATCAACAAAACAACAAAACAACAAAACAACAAAACAACAAAAATATTGCAGATGAGATGTACGTACATATTGCATACAATTTATTCTTCACCAAATAACAAAACAACAAAACTCATGTATGTATTGATGTATATATGCATGTGACTTCATCTGTTAGGTCGTTTCGAACTGGATTTGTATGACATCTTAACAAAAAATTAAACAACGCTCGAACTACCAAAAAAGAAGAAGAAGCATTAACAGAAAACAATATAGTGATGACGTCACGTAATTCACACGTTCGTGTTAGTGAAAACACTACAACGGAGTCTTTTGAAAACACACAACTTCATGAATCTCGAAGACTTTTTAAATGAACAGTTATGTTCCTAGTTAATTAATATTATTATTTATATTTCAAGAACTACTATCATTTAATATATTTTATCTTTATTTTTATTATTGCATATATATATACACACACAATATGGTAGGTATGATGTTGTATTTAAAGTTGATAGCAACAAGTAAATCTCTATGCACATCTTTGTGACATGATATATCAATGTTGCATTTAAAATAGATGGTAACAAGCAAAATCTCTGTGCACATTTTAAATAGGATAGAAACGTATGCGGAAAAAAGATTTTTAAGATATAAAGTAACTGAGTTAAATGTCATATTGAATATTCAACCAAAATGGGGTTTCTATCCACCTAACACTATTGACATATACTTACGGAGTACTAAAATTACTTGTCTTTAATGATATATTTTAACATTTTAAATTCCAAGTTATTTAGTACATCACACAAAACAACAAAAACAGAGTAATATATTTATGAATCATGCAAATACATTTAATTTTTTTATCCAACTTTACTGAACATACAGAATGATATACATAACACCCTTACAACCACCTTTAATTTTCACCATCTAACACTAACTACCCTAGTAATAAATTCAAACTAACTAATTTTAAAACTTAATTAAAACATCTCCATTTTACTAAATTCAAACTTAATTAAAACATCTTCATTTTAACTAAAGTACATACACACAACACATTACATAGAAAAAAACAATTGTTAAAAAAACATATTACACTTAATCTAAAAGACATGATAAAATAACATCGCATCATCAAGCTTGACGGTTAGGACATCTATTGATAGTATGACTAGC
This sequence comes from Flaveria trinervia, assembly GCA_025506515.1. Classification (NCBI taxonomy): domain Eukaryota; kingdom Viridiplantae; phylum Streptophyta; class Magnoliopsida; order Asterales; family Asteraceae; genus Flaveria; species Flaveria trinervia. The sequence continues at coordinate 43,469 of JACCIX010000169.1, read as the reverse complement.
TTCTTTGCATGCAGAACATCGACGAGGCCTTCGTCCTTCGGGATAATAATTGTCCATCTTGGTATGTATTCTTCTTGCACGTCTCCTCCCTTTTTGAATGGTAACTCTCGAAGAGTCTCCTCTAACTTTCCAATCAACATTAGTCCAATCATCAATATGAGGCATGAGAAAGAAATGCCCACTGTATTGTGCACGATATGTTTGCAAATGAAAATGTGCATCAACAATCCTTTGAGGTTGATAACCTACCCAATGACAAACATCAATTGCATCAGACACATGGAAACCAATATATTTGCCACTTTTCGCACGAGCATTTATTTTGAGCGTACTCCATAGTGCAAGTATTGCCACCATCTTCATTTGTTTGAAGCCTTGACTCGACCTTATACCTTTGCTCAACCATGTCATAGACAAATACTGTGTGTTCTCGGGGTCGAATATAATGCGCATGAACATACGCCACATGCGATCGGGTAAGGCAATAGAGCAATTAATAGAGATCCGGTAGTTTTTGGCATACTGAGCACATCTCTCTCAAACGTGAAATCAATACAAGCTTTTATAAGAAACATCCTAGCTCCAAGCAACACATTATTCAAACTTTCTGATATATTCGTAGAGGTTACCCCATCGATGATTCCCTCTATCATACAAAAGCGTCCACTTACTTCTATCAATATTCTTTAGGTATCGTCAGGCTTCTTTGTTTATCATCTTCAGCTATAAACAAAATCCTTTAACTTTCTAGCTTGTGATGTGCTAGAGATATCCAACATAATCTTTTCATGCTTGACGTCTTGAATCATTTCATAAAATGCTTCTAATATGTCGAAGACAGAAACGATGAAATGCGTTTGGCTCCTTCCACGCATCTAGATTCTCCATAGAATTCAATATCCCATCATGTTGATCAGAAAGAACACACAACCTACACACCATTGGATCAGTGACGTGTATTCGAAATTGCTCAAAAAACCAACCCCAACTCTCAACTGTCTCTTTATCCACAATCGCGTATTGCACTAGCAAAATCATATTATTTGTGTTTTTAGAAACCATAATTAATATTTTTGACTTGTAAGGTCCTTTTAAATGAGCATCATCTATAGAGATAACTGGCATGCTATACTTGAAAGCTTCAATACTAGGACCGAAAACCCAAAACACATATTTGAATATTACAGAACACATATTTGCACATTATACAATTAGATGGATTGTGTGGATGATGTAACCACTCTACGGCAGTACCAGGATTAGAAGTCTGTCATTCTTTAATGTAATTGGGCAACATATTTAAATTTTCTCCAACTACCATATGTATTTATAATAGCTTTTCTTCTAGCCATCCAAGCTTTACCATAAGTGATATCAACATGCAACTTTTCTTTAATAAAAGCTCAAATTTGTATCACAAGTAATGAGACATCTGTAAAATTTGTGAAGATATTGCTGGATTCTGTATGCCCAAGACACATAGAACATTGATGTGGTTAGTACGTTGTGATCCAAGTCGGGTCATACCCAATAACAAGCTTAGCAAACACCAATTAATATTTAATTGATGATATGATCATGCAATAAATAATTACACCAATTTAGAAAATGGGTTTTCTAAATAAATTGTATGTGAGAAAGAACAAATTATGAGGATATTTTGTTCATAGATATTATTTGTTATGTTGTTTAAATTAGTTAAGCAACATCAAATAATAAAAGTGTGTGTGCATATTTTATATAATTAAAAGGTTATTATGTAATTTATAAAATATGTCAAATTAAAAGAGTCTTGAAAAAAAGAAAACCTATTAAGGGGTTTTCGGCCGCCCCCTTGGGGCACCCCCTGGTTCTTCTTTTGTGTGTGTTTTGGAGATATGGCTCCTAAGATACACACATACACACACTCTACTTCAGATCTCTCTCTCTCTAATGCAAAAGAGTCACAAGAACATAATCTTTCTTTTGGAAGAAGGATGTCATGGCTGGAACAAAGGATTTAGAATCCTCTTTGAAAGCTCACGGCTGGAACAAGTTTCCAGCAGCCTTCTTGTGTCGATTTGGTGCTCAAATCCTAGCAAATGGGTGTTTTCTTGAAGGCTTGTGGGTATGAACACTTGAGGACATCTATTCTTGATGTTTTGGTCATCAAATAGCAGCCCCATCTTCACTTATATCAACGTTTTGACAGCTTCTAAAAGGTAGTTTATTGTGTTGATTTTGGTTGTTTTGTTTGCTTCTTGATAACTAGTTTATTCACATACATATGATCCTTTGACTTTGGGTTTGTTGAAATAAGATTATGAACTTTAATTTTCAGATTATTGAATAGAATATTAAGTTCTTATTCCGCTGCGTTTTCTTGTTTAAAATTGTTAAACAACATTGTTTTGGTACAACAAACCCAACATTGGCATCAAGAGCCGGTTATGTGGATGATTAGTTTCATGTGTTCTTGTACAATTGGTTATATAAGGTTTAACAACCAATTTTAGGGCTGTTTTGTATTGATTTGATGATACCCCAATCTTTCAAGGTTATATCAACATGCTAGTGATTAAACCTTGAAAGAAAAGATATCAATTTGGTTGATTGTGTTTGTTTGGACAAAAGACCCTAGATTTTGGTTTATGTTGGCTGAAAATTTAGGGTCAATGGGGTTCTTTTTGGTTCTTAGTATGATGTATATGGATACATAATTTTAGTGCATAACATAGCCTTGACCTTGGTTATTTTGGGTTTGGTTGATTATGGAATTGTCATGCTGATTGTATTCTTTCTTTATGGGTTGTAGTAATTTCTTTTGTGTTTCCTTTTGGTTTGTAATTTATTTATTCATTTGGCAATGTAATAAATAGATTAGGAGCATTTTTTCCTTTACTAGAAAATATGTATTAGGATGTATATATTTTGTAAAAGAAGATGCTCGGGAAGGAAGCAAAAGGAAGACACAAAGGATGGACTTGAAGCATTTGGATGCAAGTTCAAGTGGGGGTCTTTGGAGATCTCATCAATTTGTGTTGTGTTGAACCCTTAGGAAAAGACCTTATGACAACACTTGTGATGGCAAACAAGTGTAGTCAACTTAGTGGCTATGGTTATGCACATATGTTTGTATGATTATGCTTGTTTGTTTTATGTTGATTGTTTGATATATGAATATGCTTAATAATCTAAATAAATTATGATAACAAGCTGAATTTTATGGTTCTAAATCATTAAGTAATTAATAAAAGGTTATTAAGAGGATTATGATTTCAAAATAAAAGAGGTTTTATTAAAAGAGAACCATAGGGTACCATGTATTTGAAAGCATGCAATTACAAGGTACATAGGTTTTTCAAGTCTAAAATTAATGGAAACCTAAAACCCTTTGGTAACAAGTCTAACACCATCCTTTTACACGACACTCGAATCACTTGGGAACTACTTGTGGGATAAAGGTCACCTAACCACTTGTAGGGAACTTGTGTCCTTGAGGTGAGTCTAACATACTTGTGGGATAAAGGTCACCTAACCGCTTATATGTAAAAACTCACACGTGTGTGTAAGTAGGACGACTTGAATTGGAAACCATGTGCTTAGGGTCACCGAAGCATGGCTTACAATGGTGTTGATGGGATTAAACATGCCGACTAAACATATGATGTTTAACCGATCCCATAAGACTAGAAGTTGCAATAGGTTGCATTGTCAACTGTTGACTACCATGTTAATTTAAATAATGGGATAAAGGTCACCTAACCATCATTTAAATGTAACGTTGGATTCTAGATTTTAATTGTTAATTGTCTATGAGACATTTAAGGGTATTAACGATTAAAATAAATTTATGAGAAATACTAATATGAACTTTGTCAATTTTGTAATGATGACCTCTAACTATAATGCTACCACCCCGATCGTCCCTTCCCTATCACTGAGACCTATTCTCGAGAGGGATAGTCCTAACCATAATTATCTTATGGACTCATTTTGAAACTTGAGAATCGTTCTCAAGAATGAGTAAAGGTCTATGTCCTTGACGATCCCATACCTCACCAACCCATGCTGTTGATGTTATGGCCTTTTGACGATTGAGTTAAGCACACTAAGGATTCTGTGCAAGCATCCGATCTCATGTTGGGAATATGATTCCCAGACTCCAAAAGGTTTGGAGCCTCATGAGGCACATGACATGTTAATCTAAAAGGAAATGTTCCTTCCGCAAACTTTAGTAAGATTGCTTTGAAACGGTTCAAGCACTTTATGCATGTCACATGAAAAGACCCAATCGATATCATCTTATATATTCTTAAGATAAAAAGGCCATATTGATAGCCTCAAGATGCTTTACTATCCTGTCTCAAAGTAGTTGGCCAAGGATTTGATCCTTGATTGCCTAACTAAAGGTTTGAGACATTCATAATAAACTGTAATATGAACGGATGGGACATGAGCATCGGTGAACCTCATGCAATGCTCAAAGCAACCGAGGCGGGGATATAGAGAGGTTCTACCTATTCTCTCGATCAATAAGGGAGGCTGTAAGAAGTGGCCCATCCCGATCCTAAAGCAATTATTGCTAAAGGATTGGAATAAATCAAAGCAGAGGTTAAAGCGAAACCTCAAAACCTAAGCTTATGAAGCCTAAGGTAACGGAGAACGATCCATGCTTTGAGTATGGAGAGATAGGACTATAAAAAGGGTATTGTCCCTTCTATCTCAAGGAGTTGAAACACAAGAAGGGTTTTGGGCAAACCTCAAATACAATTCCATGATTCATACGCTGTTTTAAAAGCCATTTCTTCAATCACATGGGTATTGGATACCGGATGTGAGACTCATACTTGCAATTATTGCAAAAGGTTCAAAAGAAATGTCCGCTTCAAGAAGGGAAACTCTATTTTGAGACCTTCAAATGGTTTGGAAGATGTTCTCAAAACATTTTTGTATGCACCTAGTTTGACTAGGAACATAATTATTGTTTTCTATTAAAACAATATGATCATGATTCAAAGTTTGTAAATAATGGTATTGAGTTTTGAATGATGTATATCATTTTAAAGATATGCCTTTTAATGATTTCCATGAATTGGTTCATGATAGATCATCCTATTATAACTCATTCATACACCTTTAGCATAAAGAAACTTAAAATGGTTTAAGTTATTACTATCTTTGACATTGTCGTCTTGGTCACATTAACCAGAATTGGATTCAAACACTTCAAAAGAATGGTCTTTTGGAAACAAATGAAAATGTTTCATTTGATAAGTATGAACCAAAGACTAATTAGGAATGATGCATTTGGATGTATATGATCCTTTTAAGACAATGTCTAAGACTGGTGAAAGATACTTCATTATTGTTATCAACGATTACAGTCGCTATTATTGTGGGCACTTGATGACACATAAGTATGAAGCTTTTGAAATGTTCAAAATCGTCAATAATGAAGTAGAAAATCAGCTCCGTGTAGTTATCTATGCTCTTCATTCAGATAAAGGAGAACTGAACCCTATTTGGATATGCTTCAATTTATTATGGCTATGAACTTACCACCTTTATCATTTTGGGTTTTCGCATCGCTCTCTAAGGCTCATATTATGAATATGACCCGGACAAAGAAAGTATGTATTCATTGGAGTCCAAATAGACTGTATAAGATACCGTTTCTTTGACTCAACGAATCAAAAGTATTTATTGCTCCAAAGTCTATGGTTCTTGAAACCAAATCCTTTATGGAAGGAATGACGTATAGAACTGTGGAACTTGATAAGGATCAAAATCCACAAGGCATACACATTTGATTGACACTAGCAATCAGCAGGAGGTTGTTGATGAAGATCAAGAGGTTGATCAACACACACAAAACATTCACAAATCTGGTAGAGTTAGTATTCCATCTGAAAGATAAGGATATTCATGAATGGATGCTATGTGGTTATACCCTGTAGGCTAACCATACACCAAGATGTTATGTCCAATTTGGATTGGGACAAATGGCTAGAGGCCATGAACGTAAGGATGCAATTCATGTATAACAACCAAGTTTGGCAATTGGTTGAACCTCCACTTAACTCCAAATCAGTTGGATACAAGTGGGTTCTCAGGATGAGAACAAATATACATGGACACTTGAATACTTATAAGTCAAGACTTATAGCATAAGGTTTTCATCAAACTCAATTGGTTGATTATGATGAAAGTCTTACGCCCGTGGCAATGCTAAGGTCGATTAGGATGTTAAGTGCCATAACTGCATATTTTGAATATGAGTTTTGGCTAATGGATGTCAAAACCGCTTTCCTTAATGGACATCTCGTAGAGACTGTCCACATAGTTCAGCATGAAGGTTTTGTCGATCCGAGACATCCCAATAAAGTATACAAGTTAAAGTGATAGATCTATGGATTGAAACTAGCATCAAAAGGTCATGTATTCCAACCATGGAAGGTGTTAAAACCTTGCTTGGAAGATATTTTTCATAAAAGAATCTCGTTTTAACCACCCATATTTTGGAATAAGGATCTATAAGGATAGATCGAGGTGGTTGATAGGGCTAAACCAAAGTGCATATATAAAATCTTGAAAAGGTTCAAGATGGAAATCTCTTAGAAAGGTATGATACCCTTTCAAAGAGAGACCATGTTGACTACGTCTCAATGTCCAAGCTCATAGGATGAGCAAAATCAAATGAAGGATATCCCATACGCATCTGCTATAGGATCCCTCATTTGTCTCATGATATGCACTAAACCGGACGAGTCATGCTTATCAGGTATGACAAAGTAGATACCAATAGAAATAACCATTGAATGGTTGTTAAAAGTATGTTGATGCACCTTAGTAAGACTAAGGATATGTTTCTAATATACGGATCTGTTGAAGTGAAAATCTGTGTAAAGGGTTTCACAGATGAGGACTTCCAAAACAGATCGAAACAACTCTCGATCATAATCAGGTGTACTTCCATTATGAATGGAGGTGTGGTATCCTTGAAGTGTTCAAAGCAGGACACGGTAGCATTATTCAGTCTAAAAATCCGAATACATAGCCGCTTCATTGGCAGCTTTGGAAGCTGCATGGATAAGCTTGTCCATTGCTTATCTAGGGGTGGTCTCTACCATTCAAGACTCCCTAAAGATCTTTGGTAATTACGTGGGTGGGATTGCTCAAATCAAGGAACCCCGTACTCATCAAAGACTAAGCACCTTGAGCGAAGATTTAACATCATAAGGGATGGAGTTGAAAAGGGTAAAGATATGTATTCATAAAGTTCATAAAAGATCAAAACATTACGGATCCACTCACGAAGCTCCTTGTGAGGGCAAAGTATGAGGGTCATACTTGTGCCTTAAGACTTCGATATTCTAGTAATTGAAATTGGTCTGTTTAGTATTTGAAGTACGGAACAATTGTATTTTGACCTTTTGAGTCGTGTTCCCTTTTAGCATGTTTACATCCATGAATATGTTTATTATTCTAAATGTCCGTAGTCGGTCATATTTGTGGGAACAAATATGAATGTAAGACTATTATGAACATGGATTGGTAGATATTCATAAGGTATGAATATAGAGCAATTGGTTGCTACCAAGGTTCATAGATATTTGTGGGATGCAAATATTGGACTGACCCGCATCTCAATTTTACTACATGGAATCTTCTAGATTGATCATAAGTAAATTTGAGTAAAGGCGAATATCATTTGGTATCCTCTGACCTGAGATACATATTGGGTTTTGATATTCACCAAGTGTTATACCTTGAGCTAGTTCTTCGCTGCTCTGAACTAATGGTCAGTACATAAGGCTATGTTTAGGTACAACATAAGGTGATTGTGAGAAACGTATGTAGTAAAGATGGAATTTGTTCCTCTTATTCGTTGAGAGCATGATGTCTAAGGCCTGATTAAGTTAAATCAACAAGGAATGATCATTCTATGTCCTTGGATTTAACATGACATCTGTAACAAAAGGATAGATGATTGATTCACCTAAATCATTTCAAGTTGGATACTTGAAGGGGATGATGTTATTGAATGGCTTTAAGTCACGCGTATTAAGGGTAGTAAACCGTTGTTAGGCGGTATTTACTGCTTACATCAATCTTCTATGTATCTTGTGCAAGTGGGAGATTGCTGGATTCTGTATGCCAAGACACATAGAACATTGATGTGGTTAGTACGTTGTGATCCAAGTCGGGTCATACCCAATAACAAGCTTAGCAAACACCAATTAATATTTAATTGATGATATGATCATGCAATTAAATAATTACACCAATTTAGAAAATGGGTATTCTAAATAAATTGTATGTGAGAAAGAACAAATTATGAGGATATTTTGTTTATAGATATTATTTGTTATGTTGTTTAAATTAGTTAAGCAACATCAAATAATAAAAGTGTGTGTGCATATTTTATATAATTAAAAGGTTAATTATGTAATTTATAAAATATGTCAAATTAAAAGAGTCTTGAAAAAAAAAAACCCTATTAAGGGGTTTTCGGCCGCCCCCTTGGGGCACCCCCTTTGGTTCTTCCTTTTGTGTGTGTTTTGGAGATATGGCTCCTAAGATACACACATACACACACTCTACTTCAGATCTCTCTCTCTCTAATGCAAAAGAGTCACAAGAACATAATCTTTCTTTTGGAAGAAGGATGTCATGGCTGGAACAAAGGATTTAGAATCCTCTTTGAAAGCTCACGGCTGGAACAAGTTTCCAGCAGCCTTCTTGTGTCGATTTGGTGCTCAAATCCTAGCAAATGGGTGTTTTCTTGAAGGCTTGTGGGTATGAACACTTGAGGACATCTATTCTTGATGTTTTGGTCATCAAATAGCAGCCCCATCTTCACTTATATCAACGTTTTGACAGCTTCTAAAAGGTAGTTTATTGTGTTGATTTTGGTTGTTTTGTTTGCTTTTTGATAACTAGTTTATTCACATACATATGATCCTTTGACTTTGGGTTTGTTGAAATAAGATTATGAACTTTAATTTTCAGATTATTGAATAGAATATTAAGTTCTTATTCCGCTGCGTTTTCTTGTTTAAAATTGTTAAACAACATTGTTTTGGTACAACAAACCCAACAGATATGTGTTATGACGTATTTTGATCTTAGAGAACGGTTGTTATTGCGTACAACGATGTTGGAGAAACTATGTGTTGGGGTCCATTGAGTAATACACCATAAGTTATCTTTTTGTCTCTTTATAGCCTTTACCGACCAACGACATAATGAGAGACTTTGGTATGTGGAATTCTTAGATTGCATTGTACTATGGCATTTTGCTAGCCACGATGATGGTTTGCTTTTAACCACATACGCCTCCCAATTTCGGGCAATGTTCCACATACGAACACCAAGAATAATATGATCTTTTTAGATTTAAAGTACATACCAAAATAGATTTCCATTAATTCTTCATTCCACAAAATCATGCTATCTTTATCGTATTCATCCAAGGGGATATAATACTCAAACCCATCCACATGTACATTATCTTGAACAAGACTATCAGAGAATCTAGTATGAACCCCAAAACTATATTGTTCATATTTTTGAGGGATTGCCGAATCTTCTTCTAAATCATAGTCTGACGGTGATAATTCACTTTCTTCAGTTTCTTCATTAGGATTACCTTCACAAAATTTAAATACGATTAAGATACTAATAATAAAAGTAGTAATACTAACAATATTAATAATAATAACAACAACAATTGTAACACCCGGTTATTATTTTTAGAGACACGAAAGAAAGAATAAAAGTGAAGAAAAAGAAAGAAAAGCTACAAAACCCAAGCTAAGGGGTTAAAAGTATCAAAAGGACAAAATTGATTGAAAAAGTTGGTGAATAAAGCAACATGGCCGCCCATGTTGCCTACTCACATCACTCATTCGGATTTTGTAGAGAGAGAAAGAGGAGAAGCTGAAAACTCTCGGTTTTAGAGAGAAGAACCAGAAAAGATCGAATTCAAGGTAAGAATTCATAGTTTTATGTTGTTTTTAACTGGCCTTAGCCTCGGTTGTATGCTTATTTGTGTTTGTGTGTTCCGTTGTGTGTGTTTTGGTGGGTTTTAGGTGTTGAACTTGTAGCAAACGGGTTTTGAAGGAAGTCATACCCAAAGGATACTAAGGTGAGTTCTAGAACCCCTTTTTTACTTGTTTTAAACTGATTTGGGGCTGAAAATACATGTATGAACATTTGTATACAAATGGGTTTTCACCCGTATGTAAATGTGTATGTGTTTGCGGGTGGGGTTTGAGTTAGGTGTTATTATGGTTATGATTATGCTATGAGTGTGTTTCTGTGGCTTAAAATGTAAGATTTAAGCTTAGAACATGTTAAATGATGATTGGGGACTGAATTTACTTGTTTAAGTGTGACTTAGACTACCCATACGCCCAAATAGTGGCCGATGCGCCCAACGGTATAAACTGTCTAAGTGTTCCCATGCGCCCAAAGTTCATGCGCCCCAATAGTGCCCATGCGCCTGAAAGTTCTCCATGCACCTAAGTGTTGCCCATGCGCCTAGGCACTCATTCGCCTGCATAGTGCTCATGCGCCTAGAATTTGACCAGAATTGGTTAAGTGTTGCCCATGCGCCCCAATAGTGCCCATGCGCCCAGAAGTCATGCACCTGAAAGGATATGCACCTGCATAGTGCCCATGCGCCTAAGACTTAAATTATTTTCTGAATTTTTGGGGGAAAAAGTGAAATGTAGGCTTTGACTTAAGATGTTCCCGAGGGTGAAATAAGTTACCTTTTGATGATGTATAAGATATAATATGGCATGTATGATGATTGTTAAGTCACATATGATGGTGCCTTGTATGGTGATGTTTTGTATGATTATGTTTATGTTTCTTGTTATGTATGTTTATTTTCCATGGCTTTACGTTGAATGTTTATGAAAGAAATCAAAGTATTATGTAACGTAAAATGGAAGATAATGAAAAGAGGAACCTAATGAAAGAACGCATGCATTAATGAATGAAAGATAAGTAAGAAAGTCTTGCAAGCAAAGTATGGTGGTTCACACCCAATGAAGGGTGTTAGCTCAACTACGTGCAGGTTAGCTACCCCGGAAGGATGCACACTGGGGGTCTAATCCTTGTGATTGACCATACGTATGGGATCCTTGCCGCTTGCCCCAGGTACTGGAGTCAGCTTTGTGCATAATGTTCAAGGTCTTTGATAGACCTCAGGCCAGTAACCAGCTCCGTGCATAATGTTCGGGGTATAGCATATGGCATTGGTACGAAATGAAAGAGAAAAGATGGTGATGAGTTTACTTTCCCTAGGTACTGGAGTTAGCCTCACAAACAATGTTCGAGGTCTTTGATAGACCTCAGGCCCAGTAACCAGCTTCCTGCACAATGTTCGGGGTATTATACATGTCATCGGAAGTAACGAATGAACGAAAGATAAGTAAGAAAGATTATGAATGAAAGTGAATGATATTGATCAATGATGAAAGAATGAAAGTTAACGAACGAATGATGAAGATAATAATGATATTATCTATGTGTGCGTATGATGCTTGATCGCATAAAAATGTAAAGTATTTATATTTTAAAACTAGAACTCACTTAGCAACGCTGACTTTTATGTGTTTCCAGTTGACAGGTAATGGTTGCTAAGGATGGCATGGGGCGGCTACTTGGCTCATTTTGGATGACATCCATTTTGTATAATGTTTTTGTGATGTAATGCAACAAGTTATTTTGTAATCGATCAACGTTGTATTATTTTGCAAAAGCAATTATACTGAAATGAAATGGTTGTTTAAATATTTTCCCTGCAATATTTTATTAAAGTTAATGTAAATGTATGTTTTATGTGTGATGATTGACCAGCTGTGAGTGTCTCGGGAACAGGGCCTTACAAGTTGGTATGAGAGCCAAATTTAAGTGAAACAGGTAAATTTTCAAAAGAAACCTAAAGTTAAACTAAAAATGGGACAAAATGGAAAGGGTGTTAGTCCGAGTAGCTGCATGCCATCAGGTATTTTCTTAATGTTAACCAGCATTATGTGTGCATGTTATCTGGTTTATATGCTTTTAATAGATTTAGATACTGATGCAGTCAGGATAGTAAATGCTTGGGCTATGAAGAGTAAAGTAAGTGGCTAATCACAACTGACCACTGTAATTAGGGACTTACAGTACCTCACATAAACTGAGTTATTCCCTTGAATGACCATGTTAGTGTTTGAGTCTTATAGCGTGTTTGAGGATGGCCGGTGGTCTATCATCAAAGGCTTCACGTGGTGGAGGTCGTGGTGGACGTGGTGCTGAAGCACAGGCCATAAGAGGAAGGCCTAGAGTCAAAGAGATGATTCATGAATAACCCGAGACCCCTTGTCCGGAGGCTCGGGATGAAAGTGCTAACTTAAGAGTAGGGGTGAGCAGAAAACCAAAATAACCGAACATAACCAAAATAACAAACGCAACCGAACCGATAAAACCAAAACCGCAACAAAACTGACTATTTGGTTTGATGATTTTTTAAAACCGAATTTTTTGGTTTGGTTTTCGTTTTGCTTGTAACAAAAAAAAAACCGAACTGAAACCATATAATCAAACTTATAAATTTAGAGGTGTAATCATATACTTATAATATATTAGCCTATTAATACTTATTTAACTTCTGTTATCTAAAATAAATTAAATATTTAGGTTTCAAGAATAATATTTATTTTTTTATTTGAATTGATAGATTAAAATATTTTATTGAATATATTGTTCGTATATTTTGTAAATTACATTTAATGTTAACGTCAATTTAAATATAAAAATATATAGGTTATATTTAGAAATAAACAAAATAATGTAAGACCAAAGTTTTTGCTTAAATTCATTACTTTAAAACCTTTTTTTTCTAAAACATGAAGCACAAATGGTAAAACCAAAAATAATGAAAAACCAAACCGAAACCGAAGTTAAAACCACAAACCAAAAACCCAAAAAACTGAAACTGAATGGTTTTAAATACCTAGAAACTGAAATATCGGTTTTTGGTTTCGGTTTTAGGCCAAAACCAATCCAAACCGACCATGCACACCCCTACTTAAGAGCCTCAGTGAAGGAGGCTGTTATTGAAGAGGTGCATCAAGTCAAGCAGACGATCTTACTATCTATGGTGACCGAAGTGATAAAGGTCGTACGGGAAGGCAAAAGGAGAGAGAGGAACAGGTCCTCTAGAGGACGGGAGCAACCAGAGACTGAGACGGTTCTCTCCGATGATTAGGAGGAAGAAGAGCCTGTGCAGGAGGCGGCACGAGGCTGTAACTATAGGGCATTTCAAAGATGCAAGCCCTCGACATTTGATAGTAATGGCACTGCTATTACTGCTCACCGATGGGTGAGGGAGATGGAGGTTGTACTCGATATCAGCGAGTGTCGGGAAGACAAGAAGGTGAAGTTTTCCACCCACTCATTCGTGGACTCTGCTTAATGCTGGTGGGACAATATTGTCCACGCTGAGGGTAGTTGGGCTATTGGAAGAATGAGGTGGCCTGAGTTGAAGAAATTGGTGATTGAGGAGTTCTGTCCATATGGGGAGATAGATAAGGTCGAGGGGGAGTTCCTGCAGCTGGAGGTGGGAACCTTGACACATCAGTAATATACCACCAAGTTCAATGAAATGGCACGGTTGGTGTCGGATCAAGTGACGCCTCTGTTACGGAAGATCAAGAGATACATCCAAGGGCTGTCGGTGGATATCCGTAGACACATGACCGCTGCCCGACCAAGCACGTTTAGATCGGCGGTTGATTTGGTGGGAAGGTTGTACGATGAGTGTAAAGTGGTGGTGGCTGAGGTGAACAAGAAAGGGAGTGGTGACCGGAACTAGAACAGGAAGCGATTTGGACGTGGCGGGGCCGTTCCAACCAACAAAGGTGCACAGGTGGATGACCGACGTGTGGTCATAGCCGGTGCAGGGGTGAAGAGGTGTGGAAAGTGTGGAAAGTAGCACATCGAAGAGTGTAGGTGGGGACTGAATGTGTGCTTCAAGTGTGGGAAGCTTGGTCATATGGCGATAGAGTGCAAGGCGGGGAGGTCTTTTAACTATGGCGGGGAGGGCCACATGAGCCGGGATTGTAAGAAGCCGAGGGCTGAAAGTTCGGGAGCGAAGAAGGGGTCGAAGGAGAAGGGAAGAGGGCGATCACTAGAGCGTTCACAATGACGCAGGAGGAGGCTAGGACGGACCTCGATGGTGTGTCAGGTACGTTTCTACTAAACCAAACACTTGCTTCTGTGTTATTTGATTCTAGTGCTAGTAAAAGTTTTATTTCTGCTGCTTTCTATGCTAAATTGCCTCTTAGTAGTAGGAGTATAAATTAGCCCTTCGATGTAGAACTTCCATAGGTAAGTCTATCAGAGTTTCTAAGATGATAGAAGGTTGTGACGTAGAATTAGAAGGTTACAAGTTTTCAGTTAGACCGTTCGTGATGACCTTAGGCGGTTTCAATGTAGTCCTAGGAATCGATTGGCTGGCAGACTTTGAGGCGAATATTGTGTGTTGCAAGTAGATGATTCGATTGACAGCGGCTGACGGGAGTTCGGTGATGGTTTACGGCGATCGAGTCACGATTATCCCGAAAGTGATTTCGATAGCGGTGCCAGGAAAGTGCATGGGGCGTGGATGTAGTGCCTACTTGGCCAACGTAAAGGATATGAATACGCCAACACCACAACTGTCTGATGTACCGGTTGTGTGTGACTTTCCAAACGTGTTTCGAGAAGACTTACCAGGTATGCCACCGGGCCGCGAGATCGAGTTCCAGATTGACTTGATACCGGGTGCCCAACAGCTAAGGCACTGTATCGGTTGGCTCCAACTGAGATCAAGGAGTTGATGGGGCAATTGCAAGAGCTTCTTGATAAAGGATTCTTTAAACCGAGTATCTCTCCATGGGGTGTTCCGCTCTTATTCGTGAAGAACAAAGACAATAGCATGAGGATTTGTATAGACTACCATAAGCTAAACAAGTTAACAGTGAAGAATCGGTACCCATTATCGAGAATTGATGATTTGTTTGATTAGCTCCAAGGTGCCAGTTGGTTCTTGAGGATTGACCTTCGATCTGGTTACCATCAATTGAAGGTGAGGGAGCAGGATATTCCTAAAATAGCTTTCAGCACGTGTTATGGACACTACGAGTTTTTCGATATGTCTTTTGGTTTAATCAACGCGCTAGCTGCTTTTATGGACGTGATGAATTGAGTGTGTTAGCTGATGTTGGATAAATCAGTAATCATGTTTATTGATGATATCCTGATTAATTTGAAGAGCGAGAAAGAGCATTTTGGTCACATTCGAGAGGTTTTGGAGACTTCAAGAAGGGAGAAGTTATATGCCAAGTTCTCCAAGTGCGCGTTCTGGTTGCACGAAGTTCTGTTTTTGGGTCATGTAGTGAATCCCGAGGGGATTATGGTGGACCCGGCAAAGGTCAAGGCGGTGATGCAATGGAAGTCTCCGAACACGCCATCCGAGATTCATAGTTTCTTGGATTTGGTGGGCTATTACAGAAGATTCATCCAAGACTTTGCTAAGATAGCTTCTCTGCCGACTAAGTTAAACCACAAAGATGTGAGGTTTGTATGGGGGTAAAGATCAAGAGAAGGCTTTTGAGGAGTTAAAGGCGAGGTTGACTCAAGCTCCTTTCTTGTCATTACCCGAAGGGTTGGTGGTTTATTCAGATGCTTCATACTCGGGTTTGGGATGTGTGTTGATGCAAAGGGTAAAGGTCATAACCTATACATCCCGACAGTTGAAAGTTCATGAGGTCAATTATCCTACTCATGACTTGGAGCTAGCAGTTGTGCTCTTTTCCTTAAATATTTGGAGGCACTACTTATATGGGATGAAGTGCACCATATTCACTGACCATAAGAGGTTGATGTACTTCTTCGAGCAGAAAGATCTAAGCATGAGTAGAGGCGATGGTAGGAGCTCATAAAAGATTATGATTGCAAGATCCATTACCATCCGGGCAAAGCCAACGTGGTAGCGGATGCCTTTAGCCGAAAAGAGAGGCCAAGCCAATTTGGTGAAGGCTTATCAATTGGTTATGAATTCGGATATGATGAAACAGGTCAAGAAGTTTCTAGATGAGGCGTTGAAAGAATATTGTCTTAACTCCGAAAGGATGAGAGGTATAGTCGTGAAGTTAGGTGAAAACACACTCGGTGTTAGAACCCGATTCGGACGAATGTGGATTCCTCGTTACGGGGATCTACGTGTGAAGATTATGGATGAAGCTTATAAAAATCGATGCTCTATTCATCTCAATGCTACGAAGATGTACCAAGACATGAAAGAGGATTATTGGTGGCTGGGCATGAAACGCGATGTAGTGGAGTATGTGAGTAAGTGCCTTACTTGTTTACATGTGAAGGCCAAGCATCAGAAGACGTATGGGAAGATCCAACCGCTGGATGTATCGGAGTGAAAGTCGGAGCACATCACCATAGACTTTATTACGAACCTACCGTGTACCGCGCGAGGGTATGATGCTATATGGGTGATAGTTGGTCGTCTGATGAAGAGTGCTCACTTCCTACCGATCATCGAGACATATTCATCCGAGAGGTTAGCGGATCTACTCATTAAAGAGATTATAACTCGTCATGGTGTGTCGATGTCTATTGTGTCTGATCGTGACATCCGTTTACATCTAAATTTTGGAAGAAATTCCATGATGCGATGGGGACGAGGTTACATATTAGCACGGGTTATCATCCTCAGACGGATGGTCAGTCGGAGAGGACGATTTGTGTAATTAGTTAGTTCCTTTACTTTTTGTTTTCAGTATAAATAGCTTAGACTTGCAGGTAGATAGAGAGAGATTCGAACCTGCTTTCATACTTGTAATTGTCTTAGCTTGATATTAATGAAAACTTGAATTTTGTTAATATCTTGTTTTGATTTGATTACTTTGTGTGATTTTCATTGAATTGTGTTCACAAATTATCACAGATTGATTCATTTGATCCTATCAAATGGTATCGAAGCTGTTGGTAAGCTGTTAGTGATTGATTTTTGAAGTCTATCGAACTTGAAAACCTCAAAAATCTCACTGAATCTGTGATTGAGATCCAATTCAATTGAAAATATGTGAATTTCAGTTGTGTTTCATCATCAGAAATATGATTTGAAGCACAATTACCAGTTCAATTCATCAAATTCAAGTCAATTTGTTGTTCAAAAAAGAGTTGAAGTTTTTGGACTGAAATTTCAAAATTGAGTGATTTGTTGTTGAAATTGAATGAAATTGATATTAGAAGAATGTTTATCGGCATAAAACTCACTTAATTGGAAAGTTTCAATTGATTTCATCAACATTTGAAGAATTCAGAAGATTTGAGTTTGTTATATTCATATGAAAATGATGAATGTGTCGCATGAGCTGAGATTGACTGGAAAATGTCTAAGTGTTAGGCACATTAACACTATGTATACGTTTTGAGTCAGTTGTTTGAATACTGTTGAAGAGAAGAATCTCAGACGTATCACCTTTGTTGAGAAGTACAAGTGTTTAGGCGCTTGAAAACTATTTAGGAGCTTGAAAACTGTTTAGGCGCTTGACAACTATTCAGCCGTTTGACAACTGTTTAGGCGCTTGAAAGCTTTTTCAGACGCATTAACCTTGGGTGTTTTTGGAAAATTTTCTAAGGCATTCCCTTAGACGTTTCTCAACTCAGGCGCATCAACTGTTTGGGAATATACCACTGTTTAGACGTATCATCTTGATACTTAGAAATTTTTCAAAATCTTTTGCATTTATTTTCTTAAATTCAAAATTTGAAACAACAAAAATATAAAAATGGTGAAATCAGAAGATTCTGAAAACAGAGTTCTAAAACTTAAAAATAGAGCTGATTTCAAAAATTGGTCTCTTAGGCTAAAACAACATTTTAATTCCATTGACACTGATCTTTGGAAATCTATAGAGAAAGGACCATACATTCCTATAATAACTGATGGGCCTGACAGAGGGTTTGTGTACACTAAAGATTCTCCAGAACCTTATCTAGAAGATGATCTTCAAGGAGATGATCTGAAAAGAGTTAAGAATGATATTAAAGCCTATTCATTGATGTGTAAAGGACTACCTTTGGAAGTTTTTACAAGGCTTGATGCATATCAAACTGGATATACACTATATAAAGCATTGAAGAAACAAAAGCTGAAAAGACAATTAGAATTGTTTCAACATTTGTCTGGAGAGACAATTAATCAGATGATGAACAGATTTGTTCAACTTATAACTGAGATGTCAACAGCTGGTATCAAACCTAATCTTGAATATTTAAATCTCAGACTACACAATGCTTTACCATCATCATGGAAACAAACTATAACCCTACTAAAGCATACTGAGAAGTTTCCAATGGATCTAGATCTTCTTATTGCAAAAAATAGAATAAGTGGAGATTGATGAAAGCTCAAGGAACAATGACAGAGCAGCATCAATGTCTCAATATTAGTTTGTTGCTTCTCCTTCAACCACTATAGAGAATGCATTCATGGCAAAGAGTGAGAAAAGTTCTGAAGAAGAGGGAGATCGGTTTGTTGGAGCAGGCTTTTTCACCGACTCATCATTTACCAGTGCACCTGCTTATACAACTCAGTCTCATTCTCAATCTCCTCCTAAACCACAGTCACAATCATCAAATATTCAAACAGAGGCTTCTTCATCATCTAACTCTGCTAAATCTACAAAGTTAAAGATGTGATTAATATCCTATTAGAGGATGAAGAGTCCAAAACTGCATTCACTGTGTTTATGACCAGTTTTCAAGCATATCAAGGTAGCCATTTAACTCAACTAGATTTTGTTTTGCAGGATTTATTGAGATGGATCCTAAAGATGTTGAAGAGATGGACCTGAACTGGCAGATGGTGATGATTGGCTACAGGACTCAAAAACATTCTTATGTCAACAAGAAATACAAGCCAAGTGCAAACAAGACTGTTGGATTTGACAAGTCAAAAGCTAGATGTTTTAACTACAACAGTTATGGACACTTCTCAAGAGAATGCAAAGCTCCAAGGAATAATGGAGGAAGTGCTTAATCAAGCTCAAGTAATCAAAGGTTTCAACAAGCTCTAAAGACTTTTTAAAAGCCTTATCAAAGTCTTCCTATGTTAGAGCTTAAAGATAAAACAAATCATCTCATGAAACAAAGAAAGCTCTAGTAGTCAACATAAAAGATGGCTATGATTAGAGTGCATATGCAGATCAGTTTACAAATGAATTAACATCAAGTTTATCTCTTATTGCAAAATTAAGGGAGAAGATTGGTCAGAAAACTATGACCCAAAAGTGGAAAGTGATGAAGAAGAAGATGACTATGATTGGAGTGACAAGTCTGATCCTAAGGAGGATACAGAGGAAGTAGCTCTAATGGCACAGTCTGATCAACCAAAGGTTGACTCTTCAACTTCAAAAACTGAAACCACAGTTCCAAAATTTCCTAAAATCCCATCAGAAGTGAGAGAAAAACTTTGCACCAAATCATGCTATGAACATGTTGAACACTACAGAAACTATTCATTCAAAATCTGTGAAAAACTAAAACAAGAAGAATCTATGCATAACCAACTTAAATCTGATCATAAAACTGCAGATCAAAAGATTATCTCTCTCCAAACTTCATGGAACAAAACAATAAAATATTTAGAAATTGTTTCTCAACAATTAGAAGAGATGACCAAGAATCTAGAACAGGAGAAAATAGCACATGCTGCTACTCAAATGGATTTGGCAAAAGTAAAAAGTTCAAAAATGATAGTAGAAAAACTGATCAGTGAAAGGAAAGATAAACAAAAAACAGGGTTAGGTTTCACTCATGAACCTATGCCTGAATCTATTACATCTTGTTCTTCCGTAGCAATCTTGTTTTTCCGAAGCTGATTTGTTCTTTTGTAGGAATCTTGTACTTCCAAAGCAAACTTATTCTTTAGTTCTGGTTGTTCATCCGTAGAGGATCTTCAGATGTAATGTTACTTGTAAGAAACATATCTACGAAAGAACAAAATGTTCATCCGTAGATGTTTCTTAAACTTGGTCAATTTCATAAATTGACCAAGTATAATGTTTGTACCTGCAACCATACATAAATCAACACACATATAAATGGGTTACCTATACATTTATGCATACACAATAATGAATTACAAAAATTTATTACATATATTAATTCAAGTACTAAGCCTATACATAATCGACTAGATCTACTGATCCTAGACCTAACAATACTCCCTCTTAAGCTTAGATACTTGCAATGTTCTTCAAAATTGAAAGTTCTTTCATCCTTGCCCCATCCTTGAGTTAAAGTATGATACAACATCCTTTTGATCATCGTACTTGTACTTGATCTCCATTCTGCATATCCTCTTCAAAGTCTCAAAGCTTAGCCCCAAAATGTCTTCTTCAGTTGTGAGTGTTTCCACAACACATTGATTGTTAACAATCGCAACTCATCTTCTTCTGATATTCTCAGTTCTGATATATATTCAATGTTAGCTCCTTTCAGCATCCTAGCATTATACATTCTTCTCTTGTACGCTTTTGCATGCAACTTATCTACAACTTGAATCATGTGAATGCATAAGCATAAGTCATTCTGAGCTTTTTCATCTGTCACTTTGGGAAGAATTTTTCATGTAAGAATGATGTGTAGCTTGGATGAAGCATTTTGATCTCTACAGAGTCAAAAATTCTTATTTTGTCACCTTTCCTTCCATCAGCGTTCCTCACTAACACCAATTCTTTTGTTTTCTCAACATATCCCCACTCAGTTATGGGAATAGTGTATGATTTCCTCCAATGACTTTGATTGTAGCTGTTTTCTTATTAGCACAACCAACTCTCCTTAGAAATCATTATCACAAATAAGGAGGAGTTGGTGTCTGATCTTTTCTTTCTTTCTGATCTTCTTTTGTGCTCAACATCCTCTCTTTTTGCTTCTCTAATCACATCATCGTTAAATTTTGTCTTTCACTTTCCCCCAACATAGAGAAATCTCTTCCCCTTGAGTGAATTGGATAGTTAGACATTGTAAGATTCTACAGATCCTTGATGTCTTTCTCATGAAGTCTCAGCACAGCCTCTGTATCATGAAAATATTGAATTCTCCAGAGGTTATCTTGATAATTGCACAATCCCAGTCTGTATCAATTTCCAGGCCATAATCCTGTTATCTTCTTTAGAGCCGGGAGTTGTGATATGATCATATAGCTCTATGAGAGTTGACTTCTGTTCAGTGATCTCTCTAACAGTTATGCCTAGTGGCCACACTTTCCCAGGAATGACTGCCCTTGGTTCTCTGATCAGTTTGTCTTTGCCTTTGTGTTGATCTTTAGGTTCAACAGTTATAGGATTAGCAGAGAGTTTGGTTTGTTGCTCAAATGATGGGTTTGGAGCTTCAGTCCTGAATCTGACTCTAGTATCAAGTTCAACATTCATCACATGTTCCATCATTCTTCTTAGTTCACCAATACTTCTTCCTTTAAGCTCATGAGCCTTGTAATTATGTCCCTGAAGCCAACATACCATATTGTACTTGGTGAGTTTAGCAGTGTTACAATGGCCTAGATCTTTCTTGATTTTCTGAATGGCTTGAAAAGTGGTGAATGCTTCATAATCACAGTTAGGAATCATAAATCTTGCAAGCTCAAACTCCTTCAATGTGTTCTTCATCCCAAACATATTCATCCTTTCAACCATGTCATATGGAAATCCATGGTTGATCAGGGTCATAAGCATAGCAGATTCAGGCCTTTCTTCCATGATGTCTTTTGTTGTAAGAAGAACATCAGTTTTTGATTCTTCTTGAGCTTTGTTAGGTTCATCTTCAATCAGCTCTTTCCATTCAGCATCACTCTCAAATTCATCAATAGTAGCTTGCTTTGATGTTAAATTTTCCATAGAAGGAGTGTGCTCAGAAGAGGTATGTCTTGACCGTTTAGGAGAGTCTTCAACATTGATTTAAGTTTGATTTAAGAGCACATATATTCATTTTCAGTTCATCAATCTCTTTTTTCTTCTCAATAGAACTGATTGATCATAAAGAGTGTCATTGATTTGATCAATTTTCAATGTTAGCTTCTCATTTTCTTCTTTCTCTTTCTTTACTTCTTCTTTGAGTTCAGAGTCTTGTTGAAGAAGGGCATCAATCACTTCATTATTGCACATGACATCTTCTCTCAATCTTTTGATTCTTGATTCTAGTTGCATCAGCATTTCATCTTTTACTTTCATTATTCCCTTAAACTCTTCTATACTTTGCTTTCTATTGTTGGACTTCAGTACAAGCTTCTTGTATTCAGCAACCAAATAACTCTTGCTGACGGGGATGTCAGAATCACTTAGATCCTCTTCATTGTATGCTATCACATCAACATAGTTGACTTCTTCTTCTCCTTCCTGATGTTGAGAAGCAATCACATCATCTTTTACTTCTTTATGGGCTTCACCTGCTGAGCTTGAGCTGGTCTCAATAACTTGAACTTTCGGTTCTTGATGTGGTTGTTGTTGTTGTTGATGATCAATGACCGGAGAGACTGGTTCAGTTTCATTTGAGAGTACAGGGGATTCAGTTTTAGATAAAGACAGTTTAACTATACTTGCTTGTGAGGCTAACTCTGTCTCCCCAGTGTAAATGCTCCCAGTGGTAGAATTTTCTGGACTTGGAGGTTGTTGATAAAGTTGCATTTGAAGCTAATTTGGTGATGGAGGGTGGATTGGAGAGATTGGTTATGTGTTTTGGCTGGCTGGTGATTGTGGTTGGATGTTTGTTGTTGATTTGGTGATTGATGGTGGATTGGAGAGAATGTTTCTATGTTTTGGCTCGCTGGTGATTGTGGTTGGGATGGTGATGGATGAGGTTGCTGATGTATGGGTGATATATCTGGTGAGTGAGTGTCTTGAACAGAGTTGGTTGGACAGTTCTCTTATTAAACTTCCCACACAAGCTCTTGAGGAATATTTGCAGTAGCATTAACCACATATGCAAACATGGGCATGCCTCATCCTTCATATTTCCCAGATATTTTATTCAACACGGATCTATCAAGGTGTGCTTGAACAAACACACCACCATCCACTGTAGTTCCATGCAGATTAGCATTAATGATTAGTTGCACAAACTTTGGAAACACATACATCTTATCAGCCTTCTGCACTTTGATGTGATCACGTAAGCAGTTGAAGATGTACTTTGAGTAATTGTAGGTTCTTCCCTCAAAGACACCAATAATCCCTAAAGAAATATGCCTTGAAAATCTGTCAAGACCAGATTTTCTAGTTTGAGATGCACTTAAGATAAGTGTGACAGAGAAACCTGTATGGCTTGCAGAGTCTTCCTTTCTTGATTTCTCCTTTCTCGAAATCACCGTGATAGCCCATCAGGAGAAAAAATTTCTCTATGTAATCATTTTCGAACACATCAGGATGACCAGCTTCAACATCTCCCAACTCAAGAACCCTTCTTATTGTCTGTTCATCGATTCTCAGCCTTCGATTCTTCACATCAGCAACAATAACTCGACCATCTTCCTCTATTTGGGTGGAGTTCCAGAAATCAGTGATGTGCGATTGGTGAATCACAAGCTCTGCTGATAAGCATAGAACAGCCTAGATCTTCTTAGATATCGAATTATATCTTGATACCCTTCTGAAACAGGGTCATCTGGGTTTATGAAAGCACACACATTGTGCTCTCTCGCAAATCGATTATCCATGTGTTAATAAGAAAAAGATTTCGTTAGAATCACATTATTGATATGAGAATACGAATAGTTATGAGATTAAATGAAACTCAAACACATTCTTGAATACTACGACATGTTTTACCTTGAAAACAACGAATTAAGAACATAGATATATGTTTGTTTAATGTTTTGATTTGGTAAGATTTGAATGTTATGAAAGAGGGAAAAGTTTGTTGAGAGTGTGTTTTTTCTAGGTCTGAAAAAGTGAACTGAAAAAGCGAATAATGATGTTTGAAGTCAAACAACATCATTTATACTCCTGGACACCTTAATTTTATCATATTAAAGAAGTGGGACCCTCAACAAATTCTTCCGCAGATTATCTACGGATCTCAGAAATCATCTGCGGATGACTTAACAACATCTGCTAATGAAATATAACTTACATTTTCACAGATTACCAAACTATGAAATTAAATTATTTGTTAATCTTTGTTCATCCGTAGTTTACCAATCTACGGATAATCATTTAAATTTTCAACACTGTAGCTTTTGCTGATGCTTATGATGGCACTGTAGCTTCTATTGATGCTTATGATGGCACTGTAGCTTCTATTGATGCTTATGATGGCAAAGCAAAGAATTATTGTTGTATGGTCCAAGTCCATTGCTTAGAACCATTTATTGCTTTTGGACCTGGTTCACTTTGTATACATGACAATTTAGCACAAGAAAGTTTAAAATGATTCTAAAGAAAATTTCATGTATCCAGGAGCTAAGATGGTGCTCAGATTCCAATTCGTTCAAATTGATAATGAAATAGACAATGCTGCTGATTGATAAACTTAACTTCATGTATTTCTACTCCCCCTAAATTTGTGATTAATGATGACATTAAGCATTTATTATAAATTTCTAAGAAGAATAACATGAGTGGCATTTAACTGTGTGATGATCAGCAGACATATATTCACATATGATAGGATCATACTATAATACTATGCCTCTTCCTGATGAGTTATTTTGTTGATTTGATACCTGAACAAAGTTCTAATTGCAAGTATATTGTCCACTTAAATCCATACAAGAGCTCATGTATCAACTAGGCATGCTGTTTATCATGTTTTTAGATTGATTTGGAATTAACTGTTATGGGCTTCACATTCAATTTACAAAGATTTTGTCCTCCCTTTGCAAGACAGATCATCTCTTTTTCACACTTAAGAACTATGTACTTTAAATTATAAGTTCTATCTTGAGCTGTAGTTGGCATCTCATTAATGCAATGATGTAGAAGCTCTAGTTTAATCTACAATTGATCACATAGGATTCTTTTGAGAGCTTAGATATGATCATCATCAGGTCACCAGGTGTTTACTCACGTAAAACAGAGGTGCCTTTAACCCAGGTCTTTGTTTACACAAAACAGAGGGATGATGAGGATTATGAACTTTTCACCTTTGATAACTGATATACAGTATGATGATCATACACCCAGGTCTTTGTATACACAAAACTGAGAGAGTATGATTTGCAAAGATAGATATTATAAAGTGTTGATACATAGCGTGTTTAGATGAGTGATTTGGTCACATCAGAATAAGACTCACTTTGTATTCTCAAAATGAAGTTTCCCACAAACAATCATTTAGCATTATGTTTGCATGCACTCAGTGTAGTTTCCACTTAAGATGAATCTACTCACATATCAAGAAACTTGATTTGGTTTATTGTTAGTTAATGAATTTAGGAATAATCAAAGATATAGTGTACTATCACTTCCCATGCATATGTCATGCGGAAGCAACATTTCACACAATATTGTTTGTTTAAATTGATTAATCTAAGTTAATCATGCCTAGAGACTCAACCAGAAAATTAAATCTGACTGAATCAAAGGCTTTAGTGAATAAATCAGCAAGCTAATTTGTTGTATCCACTTTGACTAACTTAATCAATCCCTTTTCTGAGCAATCTCTCAGAAAATGATATCTTATCTAAATATGTTTTGTTTTACTATGTTGCACAGGAATAGCAGTTATAAACATAGCAGCATAATTGTCTATATAAATTGAAGTTTGAAGGAAGTTGTAACCATAGTCAAGCAATGCATTTTGCAACCAAAGGACTTGAGAGCAACCAGCTGAAGCAGCTATGTACTCAGCCTCAGCTGTGGATATAGATACATTGGTTTGTTTCTTGCACTGCCATGATATTAGCCTTGGTCCGATGAATTGACAACCACCAGTTGTTGATTTTCTGTTACTGTTACATCCACCATAGTCACTATCTGAGTATGAGTAGAGTGTAAAGTCTACATCCTTAGGATACCAAAGACCAAGTCCTGTTTTTCCTTTGAGGTATCTGAAGATCCTTTTTACAGCATTCAGATGAGACTCCTTTGGATCAGATTGGTACCTAGCACACACACATAGCAAACATAATGTCAGGTCTACTAGCACTTAGATACATAAGAGAACCTATCATTGATCTATATAATTTTTTATCAATAGATTTTCTTGAAGGATCAAGAACAATCTTGTCAATTGTTGATGCTGGTGTTTTGCATGAGGATACTTCAGCAAGATTGTATTTCTTCAGAACTTGATGTATGTATTTTTCTTGATTGATGAATATCCCATCTAGTTTTTTATGAACTTGAAGACCAAGAAAGAAGGTTAATTCACCCATTGAACTCATCTGAAATTCAAATTTCATCAGCTCTTCGAAATTTACACACAATTTCTTGTTAGTTGAGCCAAATAATGTCATCAACATATATATGAACAACTAAGAGATCTTGATGTTCTTGTTTGAGAAAGAGTGTCTGATCAATGGTTCCTCTTTTGTAGCTATGCTTGAGTAAGAAAGATGATAGTGTTTCATACTAGTTTCTTAGTGCTTGATGAAGACCATAAAAGGCTTTGTCTAGTTTGTATACCCTATGGGGATAATGAGGATCTTCAAAACTAGGGGTTTGTGACACATATACTTCCTCATCTATCTTCTCATATAGGAATGCACACTTGACATCCATCTGATACACAGTGAACTTCTTATATGATGCATAAGCTAGAAACACTCTTATGGCCTCAATTCTTGCAACTGGTGCAAAAACTTCATCATAATCTATTCCTTCTTCTTGTGTGTATCCTTGTGCAATCAACCTTACTTTGTTTCTTACTATAATCCCTCTATCATCCAGTTTGTTTTTGTATAGCCACCTTGTGCTAATAGGATGTTGTCCTTCAGGCAAATCAACTAGGGACCATACCTTTTGCTTTCTAAATTGTTGAAGCTCTTCTTGCATAGCTTCAATCCAACTAATGTATTTTAAAGCAACAGTGATGTTTGGAGGGACTACTTGAGAAAGAAAAAAACTAAAGAGACAAAGGTTGGCAGTACCACTTTGGCTCCTTGTAGTTCTCTTTGTAGGATCTCCAAAGATGTTGTTGACTGGATGAGTCTTATGGATTCTCATTGATGGAGTTGATTCAAGTGGCATGGATGATTCTAGATTAGTCATTTCCATTGCTTCAGACTGATCCAACCCAGGTTGAGAGTTTAAGAAATAGTCAAAATGTTCAACATAAGGTGAGGGATCATGAGTTTCTTCTGTATGGGCTGCAAAAGCATCTTCAGTATTGGTTTGCTCTTCTGTAGGAGTTATAGGAACTTATGCGGATTCATTTTGCTCTTCAGTAGGAGTTACAGGAACTTCTCCGAAAACATTTTGAATATTTGTTGTATTCACTTGAGAGCATGGATCTGTTGAAGGGACAAAATTCATATCTCTGGATGCACCATGTTCATTTCCACATGTAGTGTCTGCAGCTGCTGTTGATGTGTTTCTACCCAAGTATGGGTGAATCCTTGGAGGATCAACAGATAATGTTACTTCACTCATATGAGGTGGAACAAATGGATAGCAAACTTCATCAGATCCCGTAGTGTTCAAATGATCATAGTTAAATGATTTGGTAAAAGCATCTATGTCAAACAACCATGATGAACCTTTAACAGACTTAGTAAATACAGATTCATCAAAGGAGACATTAGGAGTTTCTTCCACAATGTTATGTTGTGGAATATAACCCTATATGATTTAGAGGTTGAAGAGTATCCAACAAAGAAACCATCACATGCTTTTTCTGAAAATTTTCCCAATGAATTTTTTATGTTTAAAATAGATACATGACATCCAAAGACTTTAAGATATCCTATGTATGGTTTTCTTTTAAACAAGAGCTCATAAGGAGTTTTGTTATGTTCTTTGACAATTAATGTTCTGTTTTAAACATTGCATGCAGTATTCACAGCCTCAGCCCAAAAAGTGATGGGCAATTGTGAATCAGCTAGCATTGTTCTGGTTGCTTCAATGAGAGTTTTGTTTCTTCTTTCCGCAACTCTATTTTGTTGTGGAGTTCTTGGTGCACTGAATTGCCTTGCAATACCTTTTCTCCTGCAAAAGGAATACATTTCAAAATTGACAAATTCAGTACCATTATCACTCATAAAAATTTTAACTTTTGTATCAAGTTGATTCTCAATCTTGATCACAAAGTCCATTAATGTTTCTGATGTTTCACTTTTATGTCTTAAGAAAAAGACCATGTGAATCTGGTGAAATCATCAACTATCACCAAACAATATTGCCTTTTTCCAATGCTCATCACATTGGTAGGACCAAATAGATCCATGTGAAGCAATTTGAGTGGTGTAGTATTAGTATTGATAATTTTGGATTTATGTGACACTCTATGTTTTTTTCCTTTGTAACAAGAAGAATAGTGAGTTGAGCAATGAAATTCTTTGTTTGGCAATCCAATGACCAGGTCATTTTTCACCAATTTATTCATGTTCTTCATGTTAGAATGGACAAGCCTTCTATGCCATAATTGAGATACATCTTTTGATAGCTTAGATAGAAGGCATGTTTCATGTTTTGTGAGAGATGTGTTGTTCATATCCAAAACATAAGTGTTTCCTTTTCTTGCTGCTTTGAGGAGGATCCATTCTTCTAGAACATTAAAACCTAGCTTAAGAATGTAACAATTAGTATTATCAAACAATGTGGTATAATTTTGATCACAAATTTGAGAAGCACTAAGTATATTATATTGTAAATTTTCACAATAATTTACTTTCTCAAACTTGAGCACACCATTCGTTATCATTCCTTCACCAATAATTTTACCTCTCTTTTTATCCCCACCAAATGCCATATAAGAAGTATTTTTATGTTTGAAGTCATGGAGAAGTGAACAGTTTCCTGTCATATGCCTGGAACAACCACTGTCAACATACCACTTGTTTTCTGCTCTCCATATTGTTCCTGCATTCAGAAATAAATCAGTTAGAATTGACAACCCAAGTCTTAATGATCTTGGGTTTGTCATCAGTGTCTATAATTGTTACTCCTTCATGACTTAATCCTGAAGTTTCAGTATTAATTTCATATCTAGTTGATTCATTTTGATTGATGGTGGTGAGGATGATTCTGTTGAAGTTGATGCAGAAGCTTTGGAGTCTTCTTGCTTAATTGATTCTTCCTTCACCTTATCTTTCTTTGGTTGATATTTTGATTTAGAAGATAAACCTACACTTTTGAAGGTTTCATCATCTTTTGCTTTTGATTGAGACACATGTGATCCCTTTTCAAAATGATCAAAGAAATTATCACTAATGATTGACTTATTCTCAGCCAAGTCCACCTTTTGTGAGGTATTTTGGATTGGCTTGATGTTGTTTTCTTCACTGATTTGGCATTTTCAGAAGATTTCTGCTTTGGTTTTGACTTTTGCTTTTGATTTACCTTTTTTTGCTTTGAATCATCTTGACTTTGAGTAGATTGAGAGTCTGATTCTGTCAAATCAGTTTTTGATTTCTTTGTGCTTTTGCTTTTGTTCTTTTTGTTAAATAGCATTCCTGAGTTGAATGATTATTTTTGTTGCAAATAGCATAGAATTTGTTGAAATAACACTCTGAAGTCATGAGATTGTTCATATTGCATATGGAACAGTAACAGTTGAAATAGCAGTCTTCTGTATTGTGATTTGTCATATCACACCACTTGCAATACATATCTTCAAATTCTTCTTCAGGCTCATCTTTCTTCTTTTTCTTGTTCAGTTTGGGAGCCTTCGTTTCCTCTTTTGAAAAATTTGATTTGTTCTTGCTGTTCTTTGAAGTATCATCAATTGAATCTTTCTTGTCCTTTGATGACTTTTATTGCTTCAGATTCAACATCTTTTGTTTGTAAATAGCCTCCCTTTTGGTACCTCATCCGTAGATTCGGCTTTCTTCTTCCGCAGAAGTTCTACGGATTCACAGACTTTGCTTTTCGCAGATCTTTTACTGAAGAATTTTTCTTTTGTTTAGTTGATACTTGTTTCTTCTTACCTTTATCCGCATGGGATAAAAGTATTTCTTCAGTTGATCCACAGCTAGCAACTTCTTTTTGAAGATTCAGTTCTTGAAGTCCTTCATTGAGTTCAGCAATTCTCTTGCAGATAGTCTTCAGCATGTTTCTCTGCTTTGGAGGATATTGCAGCTTTGGTTCTTCAAAAACTTTTGGAATACCGGTTTTAATATGAACATTCTTACCAATGGTCATTTGATCAACATCAGGTTCATCAGAATCATCCAAGTCATCACAATTATCATAATCAAATTCTGAATCATTTTGATTTAAAGATTCTGATTCAGAGAATTCAGTTTCACTCATCTCAGCTTTATTGTTAATGTCGATTTGAGTTGATTCTATTTTAATCTTAGTGCTAGGAACAAATTGATTTGACAGAGTGTTGGTCATTGTTTCAGGTAGAGATGTGTAATTATCATTTATAGGTGTGCAACAGCATTATAACCCAACCCATACCTGTTTTTTTTGTTCAATATGAGAATTTAACAGCTTCTCATATTGCTGAGATGATAATTGAAACTACCAAAGATTCACTTCAGTTGAAGCATGATCAGCCATGGATTTTGTTAAGGAAGTGGTCAGATGCTCAACTTGGGCTTTTAGACTATAGTTTTCAGAAACATATTTTTCTAAATCCTTTTGCAAAGAGTTAATTTTGATTTGATACAATTTATGTTCTCTAACTTGGGATTCATTTAAAATCATAGTTTCTTTTACTTTGTTAGCCAACTATTGAGCATGGACTCTATAACGTTCAACTTCCTTAACACATGTTGATGAACACAACCTTTCTTTTACCTCTCTGGCCATTGGAGGAACTTTGTGTTCCATATGAGCCATCAATGCTTGATTCTCTTCCTAGACTTCTTTTTCATACATACTCCAGTCACACGTTCCATCTTGAAGTATGATCAGCCCTGACTCTTTTGAGTTGCTTGGTCCAGCTGATTCATTGGTTGCTTTGCTCTATAAGAAATCATTGCCATCTGCCATTGTAGGTCCATTTCTTCCACTTCATCAGGATGTAGTTCTTCTAAGTCTTGTTGGCAGATATTTGCTGACGTTAGATAGCTTCTCAGATATGCTTGAAAACTAGAACTAAATGCTGCAAAGGCTGCTTTTTGTTCTTCAGAATCCAATATCACAGTGATTGGTTCTGACTGATTGTTTGATTGTGAAGACTTTGCTGTTGCTACAGTTGTATCTTTTCTATCAGTAGTTCTTCCTTTATCCTTTTGATTTTTACTTTGAGATGATTTTATTGAGGGTTTAGAAGCATAAGAGCTAACTTCCTCCTCATTATCACTCAAAGCACAAGAGTTATCACTTTCATTGTTTGAAATAAATGCACTTCCAACATTGTTTGTTTCTTTGAAGTGATAAGGTGAGACATGTGTTCTCACACTCTTGTTTCTTGATTTTTCATCCATTTCAAGAGCTTCCACTTTTGCAACCAGTGTATCTTGACCAGTTGACTTGAGATCTATGGTATTCTTGAACATGGATATTGTTTGCTTTCAACTTTCTGGCAAAGTGTGGAGCATTTTCTTGTTTAATTCCTCATTGGTATATTTCAACTCCAAAATATTCATCTCAGTTACCAACTACATGAATCTATGAAGTTGTTGAGGATTGATTCACCCTCAATATGATGAAATGTTTCATATTGTGACCTGAGGGTGTCTCCCCTTATGCTTTTGATCTCATCACTCCCTTCGCAGAGAGTATGAAGTATCTTCCACAAGGAGTTTGCTATTTTGTAGTTCTCACACCTGATCAATATCTCTTCAGGTAAAGCCATACTAAGCAAACTATATACTTTGATATCAACTTTGACCTTTTTGATATCATCAGGTGATAGATCTTTGGTACTGATCGGGTGATTATTATCATTATAATCCGGCCCAAGGGTGGGTGGAATATAAGGACCTTCAGTGATGGACTCCCACAAGTCAGGATCTGGGTAGTTCACATGATTCCTGAACTTGATTTTCCTGGATTTGAAATCTGCTTTTGTTTCCAACTTCGGTGGTTGGTAAGACGATCCACTGAAGTTGCTCATGATGTTAATTGATGAGAATGATCAACAGGATCTTCTATTCAATTGATTTGAATATAGATACGAGTTAATCTAATCGACTGCTCTTGAACGACAAACAAGTTTCACACAAAATTCTTTTAAAAACAGTAGATCCAATTAGTAAAAACTACAAATCTACAGAATTCAAAGCAATTAAACACAACAAATACTGATAGATCAATTGCTCTAAATCAATGAGCACTCTGCTCTGTTACCACCTATGAATCCAAGGATCGCAGACAGGAATTATCAGTGTTGGTCGAAGACAAGTCAACGTTTGCGGAATCAACGTTGGCTTGGTTTAATTGTTTTGTAATAAATTTCAATATCAATGAAGATTCAAGAACACACTAATAGAAACACAATTAATGAATAATGTGTATTTCATTAAAATATGTTAATGATTACAAAATAATGAATGAATGATGATGTGACGGCTGCTAGGGTTTGATTGATTGAGTGAATTGATGTGATGCACGTTGTTTGTCGAATTGTTGTATTGCTATTGTTGTTGTTGTTCAATCAATCGTCTAATCCAGCATCTTGAATCGAAACCTAGGGTCCATTTATATAGACAATAATGTTTCTGTTATAGGAAACACCAGGTCTCTTAGGATTTGATTTGTGTCAGTTAAGGAATCATCGGATTTCTTGGGATTCGCATAACTGCCTTGTTGACTTGTTGACTTGTAACACTTGTATTATACAAGTGTTTGGACTCCGCAGGAATAGTGTCTTCCGTAGGAATCTTGTTTTTCCGAAGCTGATTTGTTCTTCCGTAGGAATCTTGTACTTCTGAAGCAAACTTGTTCTTCAGTTCTAGTTGTTCATCCCCCGAGGATCTTCGGATGTAATGTTACTTGTAAGAAACATATCTACGGAAGAACAAAATGTTCATCCGTAGATGTTTCTTACACTTGGTCAATTTCATAAATTGACCAAATATAATGTTTGTACCTGCAACCATACATAAATCAACACACAATAAATGGGTTAACCTATACATTTAATGCATACACAATAATGAATTACACACATTCATTACAAATATTAATTCAAATACTAAGCCTATACATAATGGACTAGATCTACTGATCCTAGACCTAACATTGGCCCATGCGCCCAACGGTATAAACTGTCTAAGTGTTCCCATGCGTCCAAAGTTCATGCGCCCCAATTGTCCCCATGCGCCTGAAAGTTCCCATGCCCCTAAGTGTTGCCCATGCGCCTGCATAGTGCCCATGCACCTAGAATTTTCCTAGAGTTGGTTAAGTGTTGCCCATGCGCCCCAATAGTGCCCATGCACCCAGAAGTTCCCCATGCGCCTAAGTGTTCCCTATGCGCTTGAAAGGCCATGCGCCTTGGCATAATGCCCATACGCCTAAGACTAGGATTATTTTCTGAATTTTTTGGGGAAAAGGTGAAATGTAGAATTTGACTTGGGATGCTCCCGGGGGTGAAGTAAGTTGACTTTTGATGATGTATGAGATATGATATAGTATGTTGATGATTGTTATGTCATGTATGATGGTGCCTTGTATGATGATGTTTTGTATGATGATGTTTATGTTCCTTGTAATGTATGTTTATTTTCCATGGCTTTACATTGAATGTTTATGAAAGAATGAAAGTATTATGTAACATAAAGTGGAAGATAATGAAAACAGGAACGTAATGAAAGAATGCATGAATGAATTAAAGATAAGTAAGAAAGTCTTGCAAGCAAAGTTTGGAGGTTCAAACCCAATGAAGGGTGTTAGCTCAACTGTGTGCGGTTTAGCTATCCTGGAAGGATGCACACTGGGGTCTAATCCTTGGGATTGATCATACTTATGGGATCCTTGCCGCTTGCCCCAGGTACTGGAGTCAGCTTCATTGTTTGAGGTATTTGATAGACCGCAGGCCCATAACGAGCTTTGTGCACAATGTTCGGGGTATAGCATATGTCATTG
Organism: Flaveria trinervia; assembly: GCA_025506515.1. Taxonomy (NCBI): domain Eukaryota; kingdom Viridiplantae; phylum Streptophyta; class Magnoliopsida; order Asterales; family Asteraceae; genus Flaveria; species Flaveria trinervia. The sequence goes on along the minus strand of JACCIX010000169.1, from coordinate 9,288 downwards.
GTCTGGAATGAAAAAGAAAGGATAGTGATGAGTGTACTTGCCCTAGGTACTGGAGTCAACTTCGTGCACAATGTTCAAGGTATTTGATAGACCTCAGGCCCAGTAACCAGCTTCGTGCACAATGTTCAGGGTACTGTATGTGTCATCGGAAGTACCAAACGAACGAAAGATAAGTAAGAAAGATTATGAATCAGCTTCGTGCACAATGTTCAGGTACTGTATGTGTCATCGGAAGTACCAAACGAACGAAAGATAAGTAAGAAAGATTATGAATGAAAGTGAATGATATTAATCATGATGAAAGAATGAAAGTTAATGAATGAATGATGAAGATAATAATGATATTATCTATGTGTGCATATGATGCTTGATCGCGTAAGAATGTAAAGTATATTTTATTTTAAAACTAGAACTGATTTAGCAACGCTGACTTTTATGTGTTTCTAGTTGGCAAGTAATGGTTGCTGAGGATGTCACGAGGCGGCTACTTGGCTCATTTTGGATGGCATCCATTTTGTATAATGATTTTATGATGTAATGCAACTAGTTATTTTGTAATCAGTCAACGTTGTATTATTTTGCAAAAGTAATTGTAATGAAATGAAATGGTTGTTTAAATGTTCCCGCTATAATATTTTATTAAAGTTAATGTAAATGTATGTTTTATGTGTGATGATTGACCAGCTGTGAGTGTCCCAGGAACAGGGTCTTACAACAATGATAATATTAATAATATAACCTTCGGAAGAATTGTCGGATACAAAGTCTTCATCGTTGTTATGCACTGGCTATAGTCAATTGCTGTACGTCAACATACCAATGTCATTTTCAAATTCCATGTGATGGTATTGAAATGTTGGTACTTGAGATAAAGAAGCTCATAGATGATCCATACAACTACTATGATCATAACTGGGAGTTATTTTATACCATTTGACATGACTTGACTCATGTAGTTTCTAACATTTTTAAATAGATGATAGATCATCTTTGTCAAATCCCGACCGATGGCGGAATAATCATGGCGAACGAATGTTAGCTCATGGAATTAAATAAGTTGAAATAATATTAAATGCCATTTCTCATTGAATAATAAATAATTAAGTTATTACAATACAATAAAGACTTAAACAACAACATAAAATATTTAATTAAACTAAGTCCAAGTCTCTATGAGAAAGAAGAATTCTGTTGGACCAAAAGAACCAATGAGCCGATCAGAAAAACCTTTAAGTCCCACATACGTCACAACAACTACTGAAGACCACAACATCTGAAGACAAGTGCTGATTACAAAGTCTGAAGACAAGTCTGAAGACACAAGTGCTGAAGACAAGTCTGAAGACACAAGTGCTGAAGACAAGTCTGAAGACAAGTGCTGAAGACAAAGTCTGAAGACAAGTGCTGAAGACAAGTCTGAAGACAAGTGTTGAAGAAAAAGTCTGAAGACAAGTGCTGAAGACAAAGTCTGACGACAAGTGCTGAAGACAAAGTCTGAAAACACAAGTGCTGAAGACAAAGTCTGAAGACACAAGTGCTGAAGACCAAAGTATCAGACGTTGTCACAACATCTGAAGAGGTCTTCTCCAGTAGTTGTGACGGTTTACCTTTCAGTAGTTTTATGTTTTATCTGTTCAGTAGTTTGACACAACAGCTGAAGAATACTTCTTCAGTTGTTGTGCTCATCAGTAGTTTTATGTTTTTCAGTAGTTTTGTAAAACGACTGAAGAGCTTGTTCTTCAGTCGTTGTAGTTTCAGTAGTTTCTTATCAGTAGTTTTTTATTTTGTACTTAACACTCTGATATGTTCTCAGTAGTTGTGAACATTTTAGTAGTTTGTTAAGAGTTAGTTATTTTTGTAATAGATCTGCCAGTTGTCACTTTCCCGTGATAACAGCAGCGATTGCACTCTATATAAGGAGTGTCAACTTATTGTAATTAGTGATGATTTGATCAGAAATATTCGATATTATAGAACCATTCCTTGTTACAGAAATATATTCTCTCGTTATAACCGTATTTGTTCTTAATGCATACGAGTATCAAATTCTTGCTACAATTTGTCTAATTCTTGTTCTTATTCCGCTGCGTTACGCTCTATTACATCAAACTTGTGATCACTGATCCTGACAAATGGTATCAGAGCAGGTTAATCATTGATCGATCTAATAATTGATCATTGAAACTGCTATTCAAGATCCAAGTTTGATTGAATTAGCGTTTTTGTGTTTTGCAAGGAACGATTATAGAGATTGAATTTTCTGTGTTTTCTGGTCATTCATCCTGAGATTTTCTCTTGGTTTTCATTGAGTCTGTTGTGGTCTTTATAAAAACATTTAAAAGCTTGAATTAAATTGTATTTGGACTCAAAATGACTACTCCTTCCAATGATCCTCACAATACTGGTTCCTCAACCAAGCCTCCAATGTTGGTTAGGAACGAGTATAACATATGGCAACGACGAATGCTCCATCACCTGTCTGTTAACAGCGCAGGTTGTTGGACATCAATGGTACATGGTCCACACAAGCCTATGGTGAATAACCCGGAAACTAATCAAATGGTTCCAAAGAGGAGGAGCAATACTCAGATGAGGATAAGAAGTTGTTTGAGGTTGATGCAAAAGCCCATGGAATTCTGCCATGGCACTGCCAAATGAAATCTATTCTGGGCTAATGCATCATGAAACTGCCCATGACCTCTGGAATGCCTTGAAAGAACAATTTGGAGGAACAGATGAGGTCTTGGCAAATAATAGAGAAATCCTTGCCCAACAATATGAGACATTCTCTCATAGAAGGGTGAGACACTGAATCAACAGTTCGAGCGGTCTCTTGTTTGATCTCTGAATTAAAAATGGTCAAACATGAGTACACCAATAGCCAGATGAATAACAGATTTCTCAGATCACTGCCTGAGAGATGGGACACATATACTATTGTCCTACGCTCCAGTGCAAATTTGGACAAACTATCTCTCACCCAACTCCATGGGAAATTGCTCACATTTGAGAGAGAGATAGAACAGAAACGAAAACTGTCTTCATCTGGAAAGCTCACTGAAGACTTTGTTCCAGGCAACACTGCCTTGGTTGGTCATGAGTTAGAATATGCTTCATCTGAATGCCAGTATGATGAGCATATTGATTTCTCTTCAAACACTTCTGATTCTGCATTTGTGAGTGTTGATAGTCATTTCACTGGATGAAATAATGACAATCTATGCTTCATCATGGATGATCTCAAGGGGATTGCTGATGATGACTTAGAAGAGATGGATATTTTGAGCCAAATGGCCTTGATAAATATAGATCTCAGAAGTTCTACAAAAAAACTGGAAGAAAGTTCCCAGGACTCTCTGGCAAAACCAAAGTTGGTTTTGACAAGAGTAAGTTGAAGTGTCACAAATGCCACAGGCTTGGACACTTTGCTAGAGAATGCAGATCATCTGGATCTATTCCTCTGCACCTTTTGTGACTTTCCCTGGCAATAGTCAACAACACAGAGGGCAACATCCTGTCAATTCTAGTCATCATTCTCAACACAATCTCTTGCATATTTTGTTCCTCAGGGTCAAATGCCATATCCTTACCCTTGTTATTACATGCCACAGTCAAATCAAGTTCAAGTTCCTATAGTACCACAACCTCATGCACTACCAGAACCTCAACCATCTCAATCTCATCAACCTCCTCAACCTCAACAACACAGCTTCTTCACCCCTGGGGTGTTGACTGGAGCAGTTTACCGAATGACATGTCTGGTCATGAACAACTGTTCACAGGTGCTGGTCAACATGGTGGTGACAGTCCTTTTGGGAATCTGGCTCTCATGGCCCTGGAGTCTACTGAGGGTTCCTGCTCAAATGCATCATCTTCACAGGTAACTCAGGTATCTTCAGAGGCTAAAGCCAAGTTATGTTCTGAATCATGCATTGCTGCCTTTGTCTCCATTAGAGAGGCAAATGTAGCATTAATAAATCAAAAACTTGAGTTTGAGAAACCATTTCCAAAAGAAAAGCTGAATTTGAGTCTGCTCTTAATAGTAAAAATGATGAGATTTATAAGCTTAAATGCCAATTAAATGATGAAAAGGCCAAGCTAGAGGTTATTCTGGAAGACCAGAGAAGTCTCAAAGAAACCCTTGCAGTCACCCAGGTAGAGTGTGATCGATGGGTACAATCATGCAAAGGTTTTGAAATGCTTCTTAGTAAGCAATCTGCTTCCAATGTGAAGTTTGGTATTGGTTACAATCACACTGCTCCTCCTACAGATTTTGCTTCAAGAGCAGAAGTGAAATCTGATGGAGAAAGCAATAACCAATCCACCTCATCATGTGATTCACTTTTTGATAGAGCATCATCAAAAGTTGAAGTCAGCACTAAGCCCTCTCAGAACCCATCAGCTGATGTTGATGGTTCTACTGCTGACACTCACATGATAAAAGAGATGATCAACTCAGGAGTTATTTCTGAAAGTCCTGAAAGGACTGGAGAGCAAGATTTAACACCTGAAGTTCAAACTCCAACTACTGTCAGCACTGAAGTGAAGAAAACTGTCAGTAGAAAGAGTTTGAAGACTACTAAGAGGAAGTCAAGAAAGCAAATAATGCTTCCAAAGTACTGAAGAGCAGTCTTCAGTAGTTTCATCCTCTTTAGTTGATGATCATCATAAGATGAAGAAGAAACCATGTGAAGTATGTGTTTGTTCAATCATCTTACAGATGATTGTTGGTACAAAAGGGGATCCAAACTCAAACATAAAGAAGAAATTCAGAGAAAATGGTTAAATGAAAACTGAGTTTGGAGCCACATTTGTACAAGCACATCAAATCCTGTAACCCTTAAGTCCAAACAAAAATCCAAAAAGGAAGGGGTTAAACAGCAACAGCTGAGATTGCTCAAAAGAAGAAGGTGCAACATAGGAACTTATCAAACTCCAATGCCAATGTGTCTGAAGAGCTGAAAGCCTTATCACAAAATCAGACACAGCTGGTTATGATGGTTCACATCTATTGGAAGAGTTAACCAATTAGATGTTCCTATGTTGAACCACAGAAAAAAGGAGGTCCAAGCCAAAGGATTCCTTTTCTTCACCAGTTTCTTCCTCTCAGGCTGTTGTTTCCAACAAACATGTTAGTTTACCATCTGTTGATGAGAAAGGCCCAAGACCAAAAAGGTTGGGTCTCAAAATCTAACTAATTGTTGTATTATGCAGGGTTCTTCAACATACCTCAGAGGCATCTGGTATGTAGATAGTGGAGGATCCATGCATATGACAGGAAACAGATCACTTCTTAATGACTACTCTCAAGGAAGGAAGGGGTTTGTGTCATTTGGCAATGATGCAAAGTTTACATCATCGGCAAAGGCTTTGTTTCCAATGGGGAAATAAAGTTTGATGATGTTAACCATGTGGAAAATCTCAAGTACAACCTCTTGAGGTCAGTCAAATGTGTGACAAAGCCATGTTGCTCTTTTCACCAGTCAGAACTGTCGGATTTTGTCATCCAAAGTTCTAAGTTTGATTGATAAGGTGTTGGATGAACACACTCTCCTAAAGGCCAACAGGACAGGAAGAGTGTATGCCTTAGATCTTTCCAAGAAAATAGATCTCAAAGGCCATCCTTGCCTATTTTCCAAGGCTTCCCCCCAAGAATCTATTCTATGGCATAGAAGGCTGGGTCATGTTAATCTCAAAAACATGAATCAGCTGATAAACCATGGTTTAGTAAGGGGACTGCTATGAAGGAGTACAAGTGTGAAGATAACTGCACTGCTTGTTTAAAAGGAAAAATCACAAAGCTTCATTTCCCTCCATAGAAAAACCTAAGTCCACTACCTGCTTACAGCTTCTTCACATGGATTTCTTTGGTCCTGTGAAAGTGATGAGTATGGCTAAGAAGAAATACTGTCTGGTAATTGTGGATGATTACTCCAGATTTGTATGGACTTTCTTCTTGCATTCAAAGGATGAGGCTGCCCAGTCCATATGAACTTTGTGTTACACGTTGAGAAGCAGTATTCCCTACCAGTAAGTGTGTGAGGAGTGACAATGGTACTGAATTCAGAAACCACACACTTGATGAGTTTTACTTATCAAAGGGAATCAAGAGGCAGTATAGCATCCCAAGAACTCCTGAGCAAAATGGAGTAGTGGAGAGAAAGAACAGGACCCTTATTGAAGCTGCAAGGTCCATGTTGGCTGATTCTAGACTGCCAATGACTTTTTGGGCTGAAGCTGTCAATACAGCTTGCTATGTACAGAATAGAGTTCTAGTAAATCAGAGGTTGATGAAGACTCCATATGAAGTTCTTCATCATTTGCCCCTCTAATTTCATTCTTCAGAGCATTTGGTGTCCTTGTTTCATCTCAACACACCGGGATCAACTCCAAAAATTTGATCCTAAGGTGGATGCAGGGTACTTTGTTGGTTATTCATCAACTTGCAAAGCATACAGAGTCTTCAACTGCAGAACAAAGATGGTTGAAGAGACTTTACATGTTAAGTTTAATGAATCTTCTAAGGACAAGATTCCACAAAGCCCTGTGGAGCTATTTGATTTGGACATACTGCAATATTCCTTTATCAAACTCCTGCTGTTGCTCCTGTCAACAGTTCACCACCTGGTGGTACTGCTGGTGCTGATGATAATGATGATAGCAGTACTCACCTCTTCAGGTTTAGTGATCAACTGCCTGATTCAGCTAGACCTAATGTTCTGTAGCTCCAGTAGCACCATCCACAACAAATGCTGATGAGATTTCTTCAAATTCAACTTCCTTTGAATTACCATCCACTGATTGGTTCAAGGAAATGATTCACCATCACCATCTGTTGCTGCTGAACCTGCTACAAACACTTGCACAGATCTCATTGTGTATCAAGATCTGAAGAATCATCCTATGTCTCAAATCATTGGTGATATCACTGCTGGCGTATCAACAAGAAGTCAATTGTCAAATTTCTGCTTCTATGCTCTCTTCATCAGTCAGCAAGAGCCAAAAAATTATCACATTGCTTTAAAGGACAATGGATAGGTTGATGCCATGCAGCTTGAGCTTCTTCAGTTCAAGAAACAGTAAGTGTGGGAACTGGTTCCTCTACCTCCAGGTAAGTGTGCAATAGGCACTAAATGGGTGTTTAGGAACAAAACTGATGAAAATGGGCTTATTGTTAAGAACAAGGCCAGACTGGTTGTTCAGGGGTTTGCACAAGAAGAAGGTATTGATTATGATGAAACCTTTGCCCCTGTAGCCAGACTGGAAGCAATTTGATTGTTTTTAGCTTATGCTGCTTATCAAAAACTTAAAGTTTTTCAAATCGTTGTCAAAGTGCATTTTTGTATGGGAAAATTAAGAAGAGTTATGTATGTCAACCACCAGGCTTTGAGGACATATACATCCTAATTGGGTGTATAAGCTTGATAAGGCTCTTTATGGGTTGAAACAAGCTCCTAGAGCCTGGTATGAGACATTATCAAACTTTCTTCTGGAAAATGATTTCACTAGAGGCTCCATTGATAAGACTTTATTCATTAAGAAAGCTGGGCAACATAATCTACTTGTTCAAATTTATGTAGATGATATTATTTTTGCATCCTCTGATCCTCAGTTGTGTGATGCCTTACAAAGTAGATGCAACAGAAGTTGAAATGAGTGCCATGGGAGAATTACAGTTCTTTTTGGGTTGCAAATCAAACAAAAGGCTGATGAATTTCATTCATCAGTCCAAATACACAAAAGATCTTTTGGAAAAGTTTGATTTACAAAACTGTAAGCCCTGTTCTACCCCCATGTGCAGCACCACACAACTGGATATAGATCAGAAAGGTAATGTGGTTGATGAAACACTTTACAGATGTATGATTGGGTCCTTGATGTATTTAACAGCTTCTAGGCCAGATATTATGTTTGCTACATGTGTTTGTGCTAGATTTCAGGCTGCACCTAAAGAGTCCTCATCTGATTGCAGTCAAGAGGATCTTTAGATATTTGCAAGGCACACAATCTCTAGGTTTATGGTATTCCACTGGGCACTCTTGTAATTAGTTGCTTTCTCTGATAGTGACTATGCAGGGTGTAAGTTTACCAGGAAATCAACTTCTGGTGGATGTCAATTCCTAGGCAACTGTTTGATTTCTTGGCAGAGTAAGAAACACACATCTGTTGCTACATCCACTGCTGAAGCCGAGTACATTGCTGCTGCAAGTTGCACATCCCAATACTCTGGCTTCAGAATCAACTTTTGGACTATGGCATTATAGAGACTAAGACTCCGTTATTAATGGATAGTGCTTCAGCTCTTTGCATTGTCAAAAATCCAGTCCAGCACTCTAGGACCAAACATATAGAAATTAGACATCATTTATAAGAGATTGTTTTGAAAGGGTCTAATTAATCCTATGTTTGTGCCTAGTGCTGATGAGCTTGCAGACATTTTTACTAAGCCTTTGGATAGTTAAACTTTCCACACCTGGTGTTAAGGCTTGGTATGCTACAGCTAGAATAAGTGACAACTACTGATGATCTCAGTAATAAGTACTGGTGATCATTGGTAACCATGTCACATATAAGTACTGATGAGTTCTTTCACCCTCAGTAGTTTTTATAACTACTGAAGGCTAATGCCTCACAAGTACTGAAGTACTTTATCTGTTCTAAACTACTGATGTAGTTACAACTACTGAAATCAGGACAAACAGATAAGTACTGACGTCCTATGAAACACCTGAAAAGCAGATGCAAAGTCTGATGAGTAAGTTGAGGACAGTATGAAATAGCTAAAAGCTAAGAATTGACGAAAACACTGATGAGTAATTTCTCTTCAGTTGTTTCTACAACTACTATTTCAAAACAACTGAAGCCAAAACCATGTCTTCAGTAGTTTACAACTACTGAAGACTAACACCAAGTCTTCAGCTGTTTACAACAACTGCTGACAAAACACTGTCTTCAGTAGTTTCATAACTACTGATGACTAATACCAAGTCTTAGTTGTTTCATCACTTGAAGTCAAAACTGTCTTCAGTAGTTTTATACTACTGATGACTAAATCAGAGACTTCAGCTGTTTCAACGTCTGACGGTTAATACCACGTCATCAGTAGTTTCAACAACTGATGACTCACACCAAACTTCAGTCGTTTTCTAACCCGACCCTTTAAATACCTTATCCCACCTTCAGAGTTTTTATCTTCTCTTCTCAAACCTAACTTCAAAACTCTCTACCTCTCTTCATCAATGGCGACCTTGCAACTAAAATCACGACACAACTGTGTCGCACATCTCA
>JACCIX010000629.1:0-50285 GCA_025506515.1 Flaveria trinervia | reverse complement strand
TCTAAACCCTCTTGCCAACGAAAATGAATCAAAAGGATAGCTCAGTATCAAAAGAATCCTGAATTGAGTGCCAACGTAGCGATAGAAGTTGATAAGAACAACGAAACTACTTTTAATCATTTAATAAGAATCAAAAATCAATTTAAATTTGCTAAATGAAAGTGATAAGATTTGAAAGATGATACTCAATGTGTGAACAACGAATACGAAATCAAATCAATCTCACATGACCAACTAAATTATATGTACTTGTTTTTCACTCAAAAATTTCCAAGTATTGAATTATGCATCCAAGTACTCGTGAAAGAGTAATCCTACACATGTGAGATGTACTACATATGAGAATAGGTAGTACACATACTCCTTATGTAATTTAATCAACTATTCGTCTAATGTTCATTAATATAACAATAAAAAATGACAAATGAAACATTTTAAATTATTGGTTATAAAGAATGGAAACCAAACACGATATCCCTCAACTCATCTTGAAATCAATTCACCCTACCAAAACACATCCAAAACACTTGACCAACATTTCTAAACCCTCCTGCCAACAAAATCCACTAAGATGAATAAAAAGGATAGCTCAGTATCAAAAGAATCCTGAATTGAGTGCCAATGTAGTGATAGAAATTGATAAGAACAACGAAACTACTTGTAATCATTTAATAAGAATCAAAAATCAAATTAAATTTGCTGAATGAAAGTGATAAGATTTGAAAGATGATACTCGATGTGTGATCAAGGAATACGAATCAAATCAATCTCGCATGACCAACTAAATTATATGTACTTGTTTTTCACTCGAAAGTTTTCAAGTGTAGAATTATGCATCCAAGTACTCGTGAAAGAGTTATCCTACAGATGTGAGATGTACTACATATACGAATAGGTAGTACACATACTCCTTATGTAATTTAATCAACTATTCGTCTAATGTTCATTAATATAACAATAAAAAATGACAAATGAAACATATGAAATTATTGGTTATAAAGAATGGAAACCGAACACGATACCCCTCAACTCATCTTGAAATCAATTCACCCTACCAAAACATATCCAAAACACTTGACCAACAATTCTAAACCCTCTTGCCAATAAAATCCACTGAAATGAATCAAAAGGATAGCTCAGTATCAAAAGAATCCTGAATTGAGTGCCAATGTAGTGATAGAAGTTGAAAATAACAACGAAACTACTTGTAATCATTTAATAAGAATCAAAAATCAAATTAAATTTGCTGAGTGAAAGTGATAAGATTTGAAAGATGATACTCGATGTGTGATCAAGGAATACGAAATCAAATCAATCTCACATGACCAACTAAATTATATGTACTTGTGTTTCACTCGAAAATTTTCAAGTATAGAATTATGCATCCAAGTACTCGTGAAAGAGTAATCCTACAGATGTGAGATGTACTACATATACGAATAGGTAGTACACATACTCCTTATGTAATTTAATCAACTATTCGTCTAATGTTCATCAATATAACAATAAAAAATGACAAATGAAACATATGAAATTATTGGTTATAAAGAATGGAAACCGAACACGATACCCCTCAACTCATCTTGAAATCAATTCACCCTACCAAACATATCCAAAACACTTGACCAGCATTTCTAAAACCTCTTGCCAACAAAATCCACTAAATGAATCAAAAGGATAGCTCAGTATCAAAGAATCCTGAATTGAGTGCCAATGTAGCGATAGAAGTTGAAGTTGAAAATAACAACGAACTACTTGTAATCATTTAATAAGAATCAAAAATCAAATTAAATTTGCTGAGTGAATGTGATAAGATTTGTAAGATGATTCTCGATGTGACAGGATCAGCGATCACAAGTTTGATGTATTAGGATACAAAGCAGCGGAATACAAACAAGAATTAGACAGATTGTAGCAAGCAATTGATATTTGTAGCATTAAAGGTGCATACGGTTATAGGGAGAGAAATTATATTTTGATTTCAAGGAATGTTTATGGATGAAGAATATTTCTAATCAATCATTCGTTTATTGAATTCATTCATCTCATTCATCAATGATTACAATAGGTTGTCACTCCTTATATAGAGTGCAACAATCACTGCTGTTATCACGGAAAGTGACAACTGGCAGATCTAATACAAAAATAACTGATTCTTAACAAAATACTGAAATGTTCACAACTACTGAGAACATATCAGCATGTTAAGTACAAAATATAAAACTACTGAGAACTACAACGACTGAAGAACAAGCTCTTCAGCGTTTTACAAAACTACTGAAACATAAAAATATAAAACTACTGATATCACAACTACTGAAAAAGTACTCTTCAGCTGTTGTGACAAACTACTGAGGCTTCAGTACTTGATTTCTTCAGACTTTGACCTTCAGGTGTTTTATCAGCTGATGACTTCAGTAGATATGTAAGGATTCCTGAAGTCTGATGCAACCAAAAACTGCCTAAGTGTTTCAAGCAACATGCACTAAGTACTGAAGTGAAGAATGCTTCGGAAGAATTACACAAAGCATTAGAAAATACTCTAAGTGTAATATCTTCCGAAGCCAAGACCAATATCTTCCGAAGCCTAACATGAAGTCTTCCGAAGCTTGAAGAGACAAAGTCTTCCGAAGCTTCAACCTATGAAGACAGATTTCTTCCGAAGACTTTTAGTACACATGCTTTATCTGATGTACTGTTCCATAAAGCACCTTTTCCGCTGCGTCTCTGATAAGTCACCAACTTACAAGAGAGGTGAAAAGGTCCATGCTTTTGGTAACTGTACATTGAGGTCTTGAGTCTGAAAACTTTCCACTTTATGTACTTTATCCTTTTTGTAATGTATAAAGATGTGAGCTATGGCATGTCATAGTCACAAGGTCAAAAAGGCAGATATGCCTTTGATCCTACAATTGATTTTGTAGTGTCTAGTCAATTGTATCCAGCTGGCTTCATAGTATAGCCGGCTGTAGGTTGTAGTATAAGTATTCCAAGTTCTTGTATCTTTCCATATGCTTTTGTAACACTTGTAAAAGAACTTGAGGAAAGCAATATACTGCTCCCTTGAAAACTATACTCTCTTGTTCTGTCTCTGCTTACTTGTGTTCTCTGCATCACCTCCGGTTACCTAGTTCACTGTTTGATTAAGATGTAGTTAATCTCCTCATTGTGTTGTTGTGTTGTAATTGTGTTCAAGCCCTTGAACGATCCTGCAATTGGTATCAGAGCTTTCAGGCTCGTGATATAAGATCTAACCATCTTAAGATCCCTCACACACACAAAAAACTAAACCTTTCAAATGGCTTCCATCTCAAAGACTGATATGGAGACTGGAACCATGAACAAATCCCCATTGATCACTTGATGACTTCGACACCTGGTGCATGAGGATGGAAGGCTTCATCAGGTCTCTTGACTCAAGAATGTGGGAATCTGTTGAATATGGACCTTTCATACCCAGCACCCCCTCTGCTACCGGTGCTGGTATGATTCCTAAAGATGTGGCCAACTACTCAGATGAAGATAGGAAAAGAGTAGAGATTGACAGGAAGGCCATGACTGCTCTTCAGACTGCTATCCCAAACTCTGTGTACAGAGGGGTTTTAAGAAGTGCAAGACAGCTAACAGTGCTGGGATGGGCACTGAAGCTGATGTATGAAGGCTCCTCCGAAGCCAAGGAGAACAAGAAAGATCTTCTAGCAAGCAGCAGTTTGAAAATTTCACCTTTAAAACAGGTGAAACCATGACCCAACAATACTTCAGGTATGTTGAGATTGTGGATACCCTTGTGGATGGAGGAGTTCCTCTTGAGAACAGAGACATTGTAAGGAAGTTCATGTCCTCACTTCCTAGGCAATGGACACACTATGTGTGGTAATCAAGAGGACTGAGAACCTTAAAACTCTTACTCTGACAGAGTTATATGGGATTCTCAGTGGATACCAGATGGAGATGAACTTACAAGGTTCATCTGGCAACTCTAACAATCAAATGGGTTCAGCCCTTCATGTGGCTGAAAGGGACAGCATAGAACCCCAACATCATCTCCTATGCTACCCTGACAAACACAAAAGGGTCCTTTCATCACCTTCCCGGAGACACCAAGGGAGAACTTTACTCAAGGAAGTCCATTCCAAGAGACAAGTTCTTCGCAAGCCTTTGTGTCTGCAGATGAAAGCTGTGGAAATTATCTCTTCACTCTTGAAGATCTAGACTGTATCCATCCAGATGACCTGGAATACATGGAGATAGTTCAGCAGATGGCTCTTCTCACTCACAGAGCCAAGAAGTTCTACAAGAGGACAGGAAGAAAATTTCCAAGCAATGCTACCAGTGGTAAGTTTGGCCTGGATAAAAGCAAAGTTAAGTGTTACAATTGTAACCTTATGGGTCACTTCGCCAGGGAGTGTAAGGCACCCAGAGCAAATGGGGGTCAAACACAACTCAGACCAAACTTCACAACAAATACCCCTCAGGCTGAGAAGACAAAGCAACATGCTGCGGTTGCTGTCGAAGAGGGAGGATTTGACTGGAGTTTTCAGGTGGAGGATGCTTCTCCAAACCAAGCATTGATGGCTGATCATGATGAAGCCAAGGTATTAGAACATCTTTGCTCCCCTGAATGCATTGCTAAAGTAAATAGATACAGGTCCTACAACCTAGAGATGAGATCTGATCTTGAGTCATTAAACATATTAAAATCTGACTTTAGAAAGTCTGAAAATGATTACAAGTTAAAGATAGAAGACTTGGAGAAAACTATTTCAGTACTAAAACATGAACATACAGATTTTAGAACTCAGATCCAAGATCTCATCACTAAGTTGACTAAGTGCCAGGCTGAGCTTGTGATCAGCAAAGCCCTGGCAGAGAGAAAAGTGTTCTTGAAGAAGAGACCTTCAAGAACATGATATCCTCATCCCTACACAATAAGGTTTGTTATCAAAATAGACAGGGACTGGGATCAAATGAGATAGCTCCTCCACACACAATCTTGTCTGTAAGATCTCCTAGGTGTGGAACTTGTGAAGATGAGCTTCCTCTCATAGATCCAGTAAGTGAGGATGATGAAGAAGTGATAGTGAGGAATCCCTCTGAGAAGAGTGAAGAAGAGGATTCCTCCAAGGGCCACTATCCTTCTGAGGAGAAGAAATTAACTGTGATGACCAAGTCCAAGAGAAAGAACTTGATCAGGAAGAGCAAAAGGAAAGCAAAGAAGGCTCAAGAAATCAAGGCTACCTTGATGCTAAGCAGAGAAACAAGTGTTTATCTCTGCAGGCTTCAAAGCAATAAGGACTGAAGACATCCACCAAAGCCTCTTATCTAAGAGTTCTGGTTCATGTTCAAATCATCTCAGTACAAAGAAGAAGACTGAGCTGCTGTGTATCACTGCTGCACAGCCTGGACCATCAAAATCCAAGAACAGTTCACAGCCCAAGGGAACTGTATCTGAATCTACCAAGATGAAGGTGAAAAAGGGATGTGACCAAGGCCAGTCTCGCTCTCAAAAGGAGATTTCTTTGAAGAAGAAAATGCTGGTGTTATGTGTGAAAGTACTTCTCATATTGCCAAGGATTGTTCATACAATCCTAAAAGTACTATCCACATGACCAATACAAAGACTTCAAAGAATCTCAAGAAGTCTCAAGCTTCGGAAGGAAAGTCTGTTTCCCTCGGAAGCTCCAAACCAAAGAAGAAGGTAAATGGAAAATCACTTCGGAAGCAAAGTTGGTCTCGGGAGAAAGGAGTTCTTCCGAAGTACTAAAGTCTACTAGTGAGTGACTGTAGATTCTTCCGAAGTATCAGTCATTAAAACTTGTGAAGCTCCAAAAGCTTCTAAGGTTTTGAAGGTCAAGTCCAAGACTCCAAAGGTGGTGTGGAAGTCTAAGAAAAGACCAAATGACTGAGGTTTCTCCATCAACAACAGCCGAAGATCCCCTCTGTACAACCATAGGATCTATTACTGTTGCATTACCTTCTATTACACTTACTGAACCCAAGACAAGTAAGGCTTGGGTTTTCCAAATGTAACTAATCATTTTCTTTGTGCAGGAACAGCTCAAGACAAACAAGAATGTCTGGATAATTGACAGTGGCTGTTCCAGGCACATGACAGGCGATAGGTCTTTACTTCATAATTTTGAGAGAATTGATGGAGGACCAGTTGCTTTGGAGGAAATGAAGGTGGTTACATTTATGGAAGGGAAGGGGCAAGGTACAAATGGTAAGCTCAGCATTGAGAAGGTAAATTTTGTTAAGGAGCTTGGGTACAATCTTCTGAGTGTATCTCAATTTGTGATCAGAGTCATAACATGCTCTTCACTGAGCATGAGTGCATTGTTCTCAAACTGGAGTGGTCATTCCTCATGAGCATATTCTGCTCAGAGCCCAGGAAAGGGAACATGTACAAGATGGATTTGCAAGAAACATCTCCCTCTGGAGAAGTTTCATGCTTTCTATCTAAAGCAAATAGTGATGAGTCTTTCCTATGGCATAAAAGAATGTGCCATGTAAACTTTAAGAATATGAATAAATTAATCAAACATGATCTGGTAACTGGAATGCCAAAGAAAGAGTTACAAGTGATGATCATTGTGTTGCATGCCTGAAAGGGAAGCAACACAAGGTATCTCACAAGCCTAAGGAAAAGAACTCCATCACTACTCCCCTACACTTATTACATATGGATCTCTTTGGCCCCACCAGTGTAATGAGTTTAGGAAGGACCTTATACTGTCTAGTGATCACAGATGATTTTACAAGATTCACTTGGGTTTTCTTTCTTAGAACTAAAGATGAGACTCCTGAGATTCTAAAGAATTTCATCTTAAAGATTGAGAATCAATGTGATCACAAGGTCAAAACCATAAGATGTGATCAAGGAACTGAATTCAAGAACCAAATCCTTGATACATTTTGTGATGACAAGGGTATTACAAGACAATACAGTGCCCAGGACTCCTCAGCAAAACGGAGTTGCTGAGAGGAGAAACAGGACACTTATTGAAGCTGCAAGAACTATGTTGTCTGACTCTAAACTGCCTATCACCTTCTGGGCAGAGACAGTTAATACTGCCTGCTATGTGCAAAACAGAGTCTTAGTAGTTAAGACACATGGTAAGACTCCTTATGAACTTTGGCACAAGAGGAAACCTTTCATTGGTTTTCTCAGGTCATTTGGATGTCCCTGCACCATCTTGAATACCAAAGATCAAGTTGCCAAGTTTGCTGAGAAATCAGACGATGGACACTTCATTGGATACTCTTCTCAAGCTAAAGCTTATAGAGTATACAATCTCAGAACTAGAATCATTGAGGACTCAGCCAATGTGACTTTCAATGAGCACACTCCCAGTGTGGCTGGTTCTGGTCCGGATTGGCTATTTGATCTTGATTTAGTTACCAACTGTTTAATAAATCTTGTGAGCATGTTTCAGGATCTGCAGAAAATTTAAATACAGATGATCCTGATCCAAGATTTGAGCTTGGAAGACCTTCAGCTCCAGTTGGAACTACTTCAGCAAATGAGGTTTCTATCAGCACAACCATGACAAATCCAGCTGACATCTGGCATGCCTTCAAATTCCAGTTCAGAGGCCTCTCAACCAGATAAAGACATCTCAATTGCAGAAGATAACAATGGTGATGGTGGTGAAAGTAATCAAGAATCTCTTGATGCTAATAACTATACCATAGATGATAACATCAATGATGTCACACACTCATTGGATCAAGTTAATCTGATAAGTGTGATAATGTGGAGGATCAATCTTCAAGACCAGATCTAAATTTCTCAAATTTGGATCTATCTCAGCAACTTGCTGTGATCCCTCAGCTAAGGATCCACAAGTCTCATCCTACTACAAACATCATTGGAGATGTTATCTCCGGGGTAAAGACAAGAGGGCAAACCCATGAAGCAAATGTTTGTCTTACTCTTGTTTTCTATCCCAGTTAGAGCCAAAGAAAGTTGAGGAGCTCTAAAGGATGGAAGTTGGGTTGAAGCTATGCAACAAGAGTTGCTTCAATTCAAAAGACAGAAAGTTTGGAACCTTTGTCCTCTTCCTCATGGGAAGACTACCATTGGAACCAAATGGGTTTTTAGGAATAAAAGGATGATAGAGGAATCATTATCAAGAACAAGGCTAGACTAGTTGTTCAAGGATACACACAAGAAGAAGGGATTGACTACACTGATGTCTTTGCTCCTGTAGCTAGACTAGAAGCTGTTAGGATATTCCTGGCATTTGCTGCATCCAAGAACTTCAAGGTCTACCAACTTGATGTAAAGTGTGCCTTCTTATATGGAGTGATTGATGAGGAGGTTTATGTCAAACAACCACCTGGTTTTGTAGATCCTGATCATCCTGATTATGTCTGCAAGCTTGACAAAGCTCTGTATGGGCTGCATCAGGCACCCAGGAAGTGGTATGAGACACTGTCTGAGTATCTCTGTAAGCATGGTTACAGGAGAGGTACTATAGATGGTACTCTCTTCATCAAAAGACAAGGAAAAGACATTCTGCTAGTTCAAGTATATGTGGATGACATCATCTTTGGCTCAACCAATTCAAGGCTCTGCAAGACTTTGAAAAGCTGATGAAAGATAGATTTGAAATGAGTTCAATGGGAGAACTTAATTTCTTTCTAGGAATTCAAGTGAAGCAGGTTGAAGATGGCATTTTCATAAGTCAGTCAAAGTATGTTCAAGATATACTCAAGAGGTTCAACATGACTGATTGTAAACTGCTAAGACACCCATAGCCAGAACCACCCTTGGTCCAGATCTTGAGGGGGAGTGTGTAGATGAGCACTTATACAGGGCTATGATTGGGTCTCTTATGTATCTTACAGCTAGCAGGCTGTCCATCATGTTTGCTACATGTATTTGTGCAAGATATCAAGCTAATCCTAAGATGTCTCACTTAATCACTGTGAAAAGGATTTTAAGGTACCTCAAAGGTGCTTCAACACTTGGTTTATGGTATCCAAAGAATTCTAATTTCAATCTGTATGCCTATACAACAGTGATTATGGTGGTTGCAACATGACTGCAAAGTCTACATCTGGGGGATGTTAATTTCTTGGTGGAAGGGTTGTCTCATGGCAATGCAAGAAACAAACCTGTGTGTCTGCATCAACTGCTGAGGAATACATTGCTGCTGCAAGCTGCTGTGCTCAAGTGCTTTGGATTCAAAATCAGATGCTAGACTATGGATTTAACTTCAAAGAGACTCCTATCCACATAGACAACAACAGTGCTATCTCTATCACTGAGAATCCTGTGCAGCACTCAAGGACCAAACACATCACATCAGGTATCATTTAATAAGAGATAACTACGAAAAGGGGTTAATTAAACTAGTCAAAGTTCACAGATGAACAATATGCTGATCTGTTCACAAAAGCTTTTGATGAACAGAGATTTAAGTATCTGATATCAGCTATTGGGATGATCAACTTTGAGTAGATTTTTCTTAAAACTAATTCTAATATTTCTTCTTAAAAAATTGTGTGTCCTAAGTTGTCTAGTTCATCACTTTCATAAGCTCATGTTTTCTTTGAATGAAAAACTCTTTTCGAAGACTTTCCTTGGATTCTTGAAAATTTTCTGATGCTTTGGAAGATAACATTTTACCTTCGGAAGAAAAATATGTCTTCAAATAAATGCCTGTCTAAGAAATTTTACCTTCGGAAGAAGTCAAAATTATCTTCCGAAGCTTAAAATTCTCAACTTAGACACTTATTCATTTTAAGGACTTTTTCCTTCCGAAGCAAAAATTACTTTCGGAAGCTTTGTTCATTCTTATACAAAGCTTTCCAAAGTTTATTTCTCTTCCGAAGCATAAATCTTTAAGACTCTCAGGAAAATTCTTCCGAAGTCACTTTAGCTTCGGAAGCTTTTTCAATCAAACTTCCGAAGACAAATTACTTTCGGAAGCTTTTCGAACTCCAAGAAAACTACTTTTTGAGCAAAAAAGGTAAACTACTTTTTCAGAGGTGGGACCGACATACGGATTTCAAAGTTTATCCTCTTTCATTAAACTTTATCTGAAATCCTTCTCTCTCATATAAACCCAACGGTTTCCCCCTTCTTCTATCATCTGCTTTTCTTCCATACCTAAAACCCAAAGCTTTCTCTCTGAAATTTCCATCCCATTCTTTTCTCTTCATCTCTGAGCTACCTCACAATGGCTGACCTTACACACAGAAATGATCCTCACTTTACCATGCAGCTACACAGACAACACAATCAGGTTGCTCTGTTATGCTCTGAAAAAGATCCTCATTTCTCAGAGGTTTGCCGTTTCTTGTCTTTGTCTCACTACTTCACCTCCCTAACCATTGATCCTCCTCTATATGAGGATCATCTGCTTGAATTCTGGAAGACCTGCCAAGAGGTCATATGGATGGGGAGAAGGCACTGTCTGCCACAGTGCAGGGGAGAACAATTTTCATCACTCCGGCCATCATCAATCGACATCTTCAGCTGGATGATGAAGCAGGTGAAGTGTTCTTTCAAAAGAAGCAGTTAATCATTCCTTCGAGCAGATGGGCTATGAAGGAGATTTCTCTGTAAAGACCTTCAGGAAAGGGAAGGTCTCATCCCAGTGGAAATACCTGCTCCATGTGGTTATCCACAGCTTATCAAACAAGCATGGTGGATGGGACCAGATTCCTGAGGATCTCTCCTTTATAGTTCATGGGATGGTTCAGGGGGTCAAGTTCAGGTATCACAATTTGTTTATACTAATTTACTTGCAAACTTAGACTCCTTAGAATATTACATGTTTCCTAGATATGTTCAACACATTCTTAACTGTGAACTGGGCTCACAGTTGAGGGAAACAGGCAATATTCTTAAACTGGGACAGATGAAGCCCGGCATCTTTAAAATTATGAAGAAGCCAACTGTAGGCTTCTCAGGGGTAGAAACAGCCTTAGTCCCAAAAATGTTAGAGCTCATTGCTCAAGGTGACAACATAGCAGTCCAAGCTAGTGTTGAACCCACACCTACTGCTCTCCTACCCTCTTCACAACCTCCAATATTCATCACCTACAAAGAAAATCCCAACGAACCCCTGCTCAGGCTATTGAGTCTGTGCAGGCCCCCAAATACTCAACCTTACAGGAAGAAGTGGACTCCAGAGCTCCCACTTCTCCTGAGGAGCAAACCACTCCCATTACTTTACCTATCAGGGCTGAGGTTCCTCAAGCTCAACCTGATGAGCTCATTAGCCCACAACTGTAAGCCTTCACTCTGAGTCTCAACACTCAAGTGAACAACCTTCAGGGGATAGCTACCATCCCCAGCCTTTGGATCTAAACCAACCAATTCCCAACTATCCTTTTACACTGATGAAGACTTAGGATTCAGTGAGTACCATGAGTCTCTCTTTCTCCTCCCTACTCAAAGAGAGATGAGTACCTCTGACTCTCCTCAGTCTATCCCTCATCAGTCACCTATTACTGAGGTGGACACATCTGAACCTGTTCAGGATGTCCATATGGAAGAGGCTCTCACTTTTGAAAGTGATTACATCATTAAGACCTCAACCATGGCAACTCAGCCCATTGGCATCTTAACTGAGGTTGCCAGTGAGCAGAGGAAAACCAGCAGCCAAGAAACTCAAGCTGGTGGTGAGAGAGAGGGACTTTGGTCCATCCTCTCATCCCCCAGTGATTCTCTGATGAAGATGAGGGGAATTTGAGACTAAAGGTACAAAAATTGTCACAAAATGCACCTATCTAGTCTCTAAGGTTAGTCACTTGGAATCTCAGGTGACTACCCTGCAAAACAGGGTCAATGATCAGCAACTCCAGATTTCATATCTGCAGGAAAAACTAGCTGGGAGACCTTTCAGGAGAGCTCAACCAGGAACACAAGAACCTGTGGAAGTGATTGATTTATATCCTCACCAGCTCACCAAAGGGGGGGTGTTGCTACAAAAGGGGGAGAATGTTATCACAACCAGAACCTGGAGTTCTTCAAAGAGAATGGACATAGAGGACTCACCATCCTCACTTGCTGTTGTGCATTCTCAGCAACTTCCTCAAGTTCACATTAATGTGGACTCTATAGACTCTCTCATCAGGAGTCTCTTTGAGGAAGGTATACCAAGGGCTGTCTCATCTCCACCACATGGAACTGGCAACTACATCATCAGATGGAGGTATGATGATGACAGAAGAGCCCTCATACTTCACAGAGTTCAAGGTCAACAAGAAGTCTTTCAGTTCCAAAGCCTGAGCTTCTATGAAGGACTGGATTTAGTCAACATGCCACTTGTCAATCCAAGCAAATCTAGACAAGCTGACAGGCTGGCTCAAAGAATCCAAGACAGGATCCTTGCAGAGTTCTCTCTAAGAAGGAGACTTAGGCAATCAGGCAATGTCATCGGTCAACTGGATGTTGAGGTGGACCCTAAGATTAGTTTCATAGGGAGGAACCTTGGCTGAAGGCCCAGTGGCAGAACCTGAGACCCTGTCTCACCATCAACAACTGCTGCAGAGGTCCAAACTCCATCTGAGACACCTGCTGGTGAAGGTGTTTCTCAGCCTCTCTCTGGCCAGAGCATGGAAGCTACACCAAGCAATGAAGGCCAAGCCTCAATCCACCCTGAGTCACAAAGGTCTGTTGGTGACAAAGGGAAAAGGATAATGACTCCTGAGGAAATTGAGGAGGAGAGAGAGAGAGAGAGGAAAAGGAGGCTAAGGGGAGAAAGTTCTTCTGGGTCATCAAAATTCATGCAAGCTGCAATCAGGGCGTGCCCCCAGACCAAATACTCAAAATGATGAACAAAGGGCAGTCAGGATTAATTACTTACAGACCAGGAACTATGATGTTGATGAAATCATCTCCCTCCCTTAGAAGAGTTGAATGAACTGGCTGACATGGAAGTGTCAAGAGAGATTAAGGAGAAAGAGGATGCAAGGTTACTTCTCCAATTCAAAGAGGAGAGGAGACAGAAAAGACTTCACAAGCATACTCCCACTCTCTCTCCAGTTCAAGAAAGTCCTGCACAGGAAGATGTGGCTCCACAAGAACCTCAGGTAGATAAAGAAGAGGATAGAATCAAAATGATAAACTACCTGAGTGCCACAGGCTTCTATCAGGCAAATACACTCTTCCCCTGTCCTATGACTTCATTGAGTTCGAGTACTTAAAGCAACTTGAGCTTGAGTTAGTCAAAGAAAGAAAAACAACCAAAAGGAAGCTAAGGGAAGAAGCTGCAAAGTCAAGAACCATCATTCAAAAGAATGCAAAGAAGTCTGCTGACAGACAAAGAATGATGAGCTTCTTGAAGTCATATGGATTCTCCGGAAGGAGACTTGGTCCCATGTCTCTATCTACAATGGATGAGCATATAAGGGTAATCAAGCAGAAGATTAAAAGTGGTGAACTCATTGACTTGCACTCTCTTCCAAGTCAAGTCCCACCTGAAGTGGAGGTCAAGTTTGAACAACCAGAGACACCTGAACCAGAACCTCCAGCTGAGCCTCAGCAAACTTCATCTTCTGATCCAAGACAGGGTCAAACTCCTCTTCTTCTGAACCTATGAGGGAGGAACACCCAACTGAGAAAGACACTGATGATCAACATGGTGCTGCAGACCAGTCTTCTCAGTTAAAGACATTAAAGAGGAAGAAGAAAATGGCCTCTAAACCAAAGACTAAAAAGAAGAAGCCAAAGTCATCTACCTCTACACCCCAGGCTGAATCAGATCAACCTGAGGAAGTGCATGATGAGGCAGCCCAATCAACTCCTATGCAAGTGGCTCCTCTAGCAACCGAGACACCCATCTTATCCTGGACTTACTCTACCAATCCAGAAAGATGGAATGTTATCAGAGATCAAGGTGTTGAAAATGTCTACTCATGGCAAGACATAATCAACTTACCTCTGCATGATCTTTTGAAATGAGAAGATACTATGAGAGTCTTGATGATCCTGACCATCAAATGAAAGAAGAAGGAATGGTCTTGATTATTCTGAAGACTACAAACATTTTAAAGATCTTCTAAGTGTTTGGTAGTATCAGCCTAGGGGGAGTTTGTAAGGATTCCTGAAGTCTGATGCAACCCAAAACTGCCTAAGTGTTTCAGCAACATGCACTAAGTACTGAAGTGAAGAATGCTTCGGAAGAATTACACAAGCATTAGAAAATACTCTAAGTGTAATATCTTCCGAAGCCAAGACCAATATCTTCCGAAGCCTAACATGAAGTCTTCCGAAGCTTGAAGAGACAAAGTCTTCCGAAGCTTCAACCTATGAAGACAGATTTCTTCCGAAGACTTTTAGTACACATGCTTTATCTGATGTACTGTTCCATAAAGCACCTTTTCCGCTGCGTCTCTGATAAGTCACCAACTTACAAGAGTTGGTGAAAAGGTCCATGCTTTTGGTAACTGTACATTGAGGTCTTGAGTCTGAAAACTTTCCACTTTATGTACTTTATCTTTTTGTAATGTATAAGGATGTGAGCTATGGCATGTCATAGTCACAAGGTCAAAAGGCAGATATGCCTTTTGATCCTACAATTGATTTTGTTAGTGTCTAGTCAATTGTATCCAGCTGGCTTTCATAGTATAGCGCGGCTGTAGGTTGTAGTATAAGTATTCCAAGTTCTTGTATCTTTCCATATGCTTTGTAACACTTGTAAAAGAATGAGAAAGCAATATACTGCTCCCTTGAAAACTATACTCTCTTGTTCTGTCTCTTGCTTTACTTTGTTCTCTGCATCACCTCCGGTTACCTAGTTCACTGTTTGATTAAGATTTAGTTAATCTCCTCATGTGTTGTTGTGTTGTAATTGTGTTCAAGCCCTTGAACGATCCTGCAGATATCATCAGCTGATGCCTTCAGTCTTTGTCTTCAGACCTTGTACATCAGTTGTTGATCTTCAGCACTTGTAAACTCTTCAGCTGTGTACTTCAGTACTTGGTCTTTCAGCTTCAGCACTTTGGTTCTTCAGCTGTTGAGGCTTCAGCACTTGATCTTCAGCTGTTGAAGTCTTCAGCACTTGTCAAACTACTGATGAGCATTCAGCAGTTGTTGTGATACCATGTGGGACTTAGAGTTTTCTGATCTTGGCTCATTGGTTCTTTTGGTCCAACAAACCCCCCTGAACCAATGCAGCCAAAACCTCTAACTTATTTATTCTCCCACTTATTGATGGCAAAATGTTGGTCTTTCCTTCTTGATCAGTAGAGAAGATGACCCATGTAAGCTCCGGCCTGGGAAGAATCTCAAATATTTGTTTGGCAGAGAGTATGAATGGGAACTCTGTTTGGGGAACTGGACACAGAGTTGTTATCCCATTCATGAGATTTACTTCCCCATAATGAGTCTGTATGACTCAGGAACAAGGAGAACAACTTGTTCCTCCTGAGAGAGTTCTTCTGCTCCTCCTTCGAAGAAGAACTCTGGACCATAGTACTCTGATAAGTACTTCATGGTCCTGCCATTTTTCAGCTCCACGTAGTACCTCCTATATACAAATTCATCAGGATGGTTGCTTCAAGGAGTAACTGGAGCTCATTCTTTGGATGTCTTCAAGATTTTTATATAACAACCCCTTCTTAATCATCTTGTTTTCCAGTAAGGCTTGAGGGGTCTTTTGCTTGGTGAGCTTTCTTGAATTCATCAATGATTTCCCAAGGTGAGACTACAACGGCCAACATGATGGTAGACTATTGTTTTTCGTACCTGGCCGTTGTATCTGTGTGGGATAGTTCTTTTATGGATTCTAGAACTCACCCTGGGGTCTGGCCATACTCTCACTCTCTCCTTCTGATACTGAAAGGTGTGTGCCTGAGAGTGTACATCTTTGAGCATGCCCTTTCATGGCTTGAATAGATGATGACTAAGGAAATTCCTTGTCAACCATCTTCAACAGTTGCTTATCGTGCTGTTTCTGCTGTTCTTCTTCTTCTATCTTGACTCTGACCATTTCCCTTGAGAGTCAGGTGTGATCATGGTTGACTTCGGGGTTTGGTAGTTTTAGAACAGCAGAGAGTGGCAGACTATCATCTTCATCCTCTCTTCTTCTTCTTCTTCCATCCTCAGCACCCTTCTCCTCCTTCTGGGTACATCACTGGATGATGGTTGGGTTGGTGAAGGAATTGGTTTTGAGAGAGTGAGGATATTTGGATTTTGGCTTAGAGATTGGTTGGGAGATTTGAGGGATAAGATCTGTTTGAGTGGGTGGAAGGGAGGTTGATCTAGCATCCTTGTAGTTAGTTTCGCCTTTGTGAGTTTAGCCATCTCTAACCTTTTACCAGCCCCAGCTCATCAAGGGCTTCCACAATAATCCCTTGTTGAATTGCTCAGACAGGCAGATTCCGGTGGCTATAGCCAGAATGCTGTCCCTGGTCCATGCGCGGATCTCCATTAATGATCTTCCCAAGTATTTTGCAATAAAGCGGATCATTATTTCCAATATCTCTTTCTCAGAGCATCATACCCTGCCCATCGGGTTTGTATCTCTTGTACTTCTAACCTTCTGATCTCACTATCCAGTGTGGCTGTGTCAAACCCCTGCCTGAAGAGTGTTCAATTATTTTATCCATGGATCGGCTGTGTGTGGTGTCAGCTTCTTTGACCAGCTCCTCCAAGGATTGTCTTCAGCAGTGTGATGTGATCACAGCACTTCTCTTTCGCTTGTAAGTGAGCAGAGGTTTTGCTTCTTTTTCCTCCTTTTGGGCTTGCATCACTTCCTTTTGCTCGGATCTTTTCCTCTTCTTTCTTTCACTGCAGTACTCTCCCCTTTTGGTTGCATTGGAGGAAGGGGTTTGTACCGCAGAAAGAGCCTTTTGGACAGCAGCATCAACCAAGGGCTGTAATGTTGAGGAAAGCCTCTCATCAATGGCTTTGATCACTATATCAGTGATTATGGGTGTGATGAGAGGGAGGGAATTTTGGAGTACAACACCTATTTGCTCAGGAGGGTTCTGTTCCTGAGAAGTAGGGCCTGAAGCAGAGGCAGGTGGTTGATTTTGGAGTGGCTCGGTGTTTGGGAAACCTTTAAGTGAAGGTGCCATCTGTGGGTGGATAGAGGCAGATGGTCTTCTCCTTGTGAGAGTTGGTCAAGTAGGTTTTGCAGCCTACTGACTTTCTCTTCAAGGATGTGTTCTGGGCAAGAACATCATAGAAAAAGCCCAGGTCATCATCAGCTGAAGCTGAATCAGCTGACCTCCTGCTTAGAGCAGGATTTACATGCACTGGGTGTAGACCAGTTGGTGCATGTGCCCCTTGTGCTTGGTACTGGGGACTTCCAGCCTCAGGACAATATCCATCATCAGCTGTTGCCTCTAGTGAGGTCTTAGCAATGTTACCAGCCTCACTCTGGTCATGTGCTGAGTCAGAGGAGGTGGCAGCCTCCCAGATATTCTAAGCTCCTTGTCTACACCAGGAGATAGAAGTGGGAAACCCCTGTGCTGTGGGTTCTCAAGTGCACTGTGTTCCTCCCCCTCAATTAGAGGTATTCCCAGTAGTAAGTGGTTTCTGGGGAGGGGGTGAGGATTGCAATTGAGTCAGCACTTGTGCAACTATTAAAGTTGGGCTGTGAGGGGCGGTTGTTTGGGGTGAGGGGATAGAAGCATGTGCCCTGGGGAGTTTGGTGCTTTCAATGGAAATCTCCTCAAGTGAGGAAGATCCCAGATAAGTAGTGTCCCTTGTGTGGTTGCTGCAGGCTCGTGTTGAGAGAAGCCTGAGCGGCTGTGGCTGGAGGAGTCATTGTATCCACTAGGGGTTTGGACTAGTGGATATATCCTGCGTTTGTGTTGCAGGGGCATCCTCAGGGGACTCAATTCCTGAGTAGCCGTTTTGGGTTTCTTTTTGGTGGGTTTGGTGGGGACTTTGGATGTGGAGGTGGTGGCTGTGGGTTCCAGCTGCGTGGGTTTGAGCAGCTTGGCAGCCATTTTGAGTGTCCGTCAGAGTTGTGCCGGGAGTATACTTCCGGCAGAACAGCCGTAGCAGGGTCCCAAGCCAACAAGTCCCTCAGCATTAAGCTTGTCTGTAATAATGGCCGTGATGAACCGTGGATAAGTATCCACGGTTGGCAGTTAGTTTTTGAGCCATATCCTTGAGCTCTAAAAAATATTATTTCAGAAAAATTAGTGTTGTTGCTCAAGAATAGAAAATTACCTGCTGCCATTTGGTGACATTTGATCCCAAGACGACGTCTTAGGGGCCAAACATACATTCACCATGTGAAAGATCAGGCGCTCAGCGTCATTAAGTGTTTCTTCATGATAGTGGAGGCACTGAGATCGCCTTGATATCCATGTTGAGCAAAGGATAGATCTATGGTGCCCTTCGGATATCCAGCAGGAGAAGTAGCATCATTCAGTTGAAGAATTTGGCGGATTATTGCAGGAGTGATGACTACTTCTTTGGTGTTGACGACTGACCGAGGGATGGTGTGTTGTTCTCCTCCAGTGTAACAGTAACGTTCATCCAAAATTGGTGCAAGGATTCGGCATGTAATGGGATTCAGAAGAAATGCCGTGTTGTATTGGGACTGAACCATAAGATCGATAGCAGTATCGAACTTAGTCCAGATGGGCGATTTAGTGAGGTAGGCAACGCAGTTGTGTCGCGGTTTAATTTGCATAGACGCCATTGGAAGAGGGAGTTTTTGGGAGGACACGTTAGGTTTGAAGAAGATGAAGCATGAGAGCTAAGGTTAGGGATATATATAGGGTACAGGTAAGAAACGACTGAAGATGTGGTGTTAGTCATGAGTAGTTTTAAACGACCGTTGACATGGTATTATCCTTTCAGACGTTGAAACAGCTGAAGTCGTAGTGTTAGGCATCAGTAGTTTAGAAAACTACTGAAGACCGTGGTTTTGACTTCAGATGATTGAAACACTGAGGACTTGGTGTTTGTCATCAGTAGTTATGAAACTACTAAAGACAGTGGTTTTGTCATCAGCTGTTGTAAACAACTGAAGACTTGGTATTAGTCATCAGTAGTTATAAAAACTACTGAAGACGTGGTTTTGCTTCAGTTGTTTAAAATGAAACAGCAGTTGTACAAACGACTGAAGAGAAAGTTCTCTTCAGCTGTTTTCGTCAATTCTTAGCTTTCAGCTGTTTCAAACTGTCCTCAAACATTCATCAGTCTTTTTGGCTGATTTCAGTTGTTTCATAGGACATCAGTACTTATCTGTTTTTACTGATTGCAGTAGTTGTAACTGCATCAGTAGTTGTAACTACATCAGTAGTTTAGAACAGATGAAGTACTTCAGTACTTGTGAGACATTTAGCCTTCAGTAGTTATAAAAACTACTGAGGTTAAAAGAGCTCACCAGTACTTATATGTGACATAGTACTCATGATCATCAGTATGAATTACTAAGATCATCAGTAGTTGTCACTTATTCTAGCTGCAGCATACCAAGCCTTAACACCAGGTTTTGGAAAGTTGAACTATCCAAAGGCTTAGTAAAAATGTCTGCAAGCTCATCAGCACTAGGCCAAACTTAGGATCAATCAGACCTTTTTCAAAACAATCCCTTATAAAATGATGTCTGATCTCTATATGTTTGGTCCTAGAGTGCTGGACTGGATTTTTGACAATGCAAAGAGCTGAAGCACTATCCATTAACAATGGAGTCTTAGTCTCTGTAATGCCATAATCCAAAAGTTGGTTTTGAAGCCAGAGTACCTGAGATGTACAACTTGCAGCAGCAATGTACTCTGCTTCAGCAGTGGATGTAGCAACTGAGGTCTGTTTCTTGCTCTGCCAAGAAATCAAGCAGTTGCCTAGGAATTGACATCCACCAGAAGTTGATTTCCTGGTCAACTTACACCCTGCATAGTCACTATCAGAAAAAGCAACTAATTTACCAAAATGTCCGGTAGAATACCATAAACCTAGAGATGGAGTGCCTTGCAGATATCTAAAGATCCTCTTGACTGCAATCAGATGAGACTCTTTAGGTGCAGCCTGAAATCTAGCACAAACACATGTAGCAAACATAATATCTGGTCTAGAAGCTGTTAAATACATCAAGGACCCAATCATACATCTATAAAGTGTTTCATCAACTACTTTACCTTTCTGATCTGTGTCCAGTTGTGTGGTGCTGCTCATGGGAGTAGAACAAGACTTACAGTTTTGTAAATCAAACTTTTGCAAAAGATCTTTTGTATATTTGGACTGATGAATAAAAATTCCATCAGCCTTTTGTTTGATTTGCAACCCCAGAAAAACTGTAATTCTCCCATGGCACTCATTTCAAACTTCTGTTGCATCAACTTTGTAAAGGCATCACACAACTTTGGATCAGAGGATGCAAAAATAATATCATCTACATAAATTTGAACAAGTAGATTATGCTGCCCAGCTTTCTTAATGAATAAAGTCTTATCTATGGAGCCTCTAGTGAAATTGTTTTCCAGAAGGAAGTTTGATAATGTCTCATACCAGGCTCTGGGAGCTTGTTTTAACCCATAAAGAGCTTTATCAAGCTTATACACCCAATTAGGATGTTGATTGTCCTCAAAGCCTGGAGGTTGACATACATAAACCTCTTCTTTAATTTTTCCATACAAAAATGCACTTTTGACATCCATTTGAAAAACTTTAAGGTTTTGATAAGCAGCATAAGCTAAAAACAATCGAATTGCTTCCAGTCTGGCTACAGGGGCAAAGGTTTCATCATAATCAATACCTTCTTCTTGTGCAAACCCCTGAACAACCAGTCTGGCCTTGTTCTTAACAATAAGCCCATTTTCATCAGTTTTGTTCCTAAACACCCATTTAGTGCCTATTGCACACTTACCTGGAGGTAGAGGAACCAGTTCCCACACTTGCTGTTTCTTGAACTGAAGAAGCTCAAGCTGCATGGCATCAACCCATCCATTGTCCTTTAAGCAATGTGATAATTCTTTGGCTCTTGCTGACTGATGAAGAGAGCATAGAAGCAGAAATTTGACAATTGACGTCTTGTTGATACTCCAGCAGTGATATCACCAATGATTTGAGACATAGGGTGATTCTTCATATCTTGATACACAATGAGATCTGTGCAAGTGTTTGTAGCCGGTTCAGCAGCAACAGATGGTGATGGTGAATCATTTCCTTGAAACCAATCAGTGGATGGTAATTCAAAGGAAGTTGAATTCAAAGAAATCTCATCAGCATTTGTTGTGGATGTTGCTACTGGAGCTACAGGAACATCAGGTCTAGCTGAGTCAGGCAGCTGATCACTAAACCTGAAGAGGTGAGTACTGCAATCATCATCATCATCAGCAGTACCACCAGGTGGTGAACTGTTGACAAGAGCAACATCAGGAGTTTGATAAGGAACATATTGCAGTATGTCCAAATCAAATAACTCCACAGGACTTTGTGGAATCTTGTCCTTTGGAGATTCATTAAACTTAACATGTAGAGTTTCTTCAACCATCTTTGTTCTGCAGTTGAAGACTCTGTATGCCTTGCAAGTAGATGAATAACCAACAAAGTACCCTGCATCCATCTTAGGATCAAATTTATGGAGTTGATCCTTTGTGTTGAGAATGAAACAGGGACACCCAAATGCTTTGAAAAATGAAATCAGAGGAGCCAAATGATGGAGAACTTCATATGGAGTCTTCATCAACCTCTGATTTACTAAAACTCTATTTTGCACATAACAAGCTGTGTTGACAGCTTCAGCCCAAAAGGTCAGTGGCAAACCTGAGTCAGCCAGCATGGACCTTGCAGCTTCAATGAGGGTCCTGTTCTTTCTCTCCACTACTCCATTTTGTTCTGGAGTCCTTGGAATGCTGAACTGCCTTTTGATTCCCTTTGAAAGATAGAAGTCATCAAGTGTATGATTTCTGAACTCAGTTCTATTATCACTCCTAATACACTTGACTGGAAGGGAATACTGCTTCTCAATGTACAGCACAAAGTGAATAATCTTCTGAGCAGCCTCATCCTTTGAGTGTAGAAAGAAAGTCCATACAAATCTGGAGTAATCATCCACAATTACCAGACAGTATTTCTTCTTTGCCATGCTCATTACTCTCACAGGACCAAATAGATCCATATGCAGTAATTGCAAGCAGGCAGTGGACTTGGACACTTCAATAGGAGGGAATGAGACTTTGTGCTGTTTTCCATTTAAACAAGCAGTGCAGGTTTCATCATAGTGGAACTCCTTTATTGGTAAGCCTCTGACTAAACTATTGTGGCTAAGCTGATTCATGTTTTTGAGATTAACATGACCAAGCCTCCTGTGCCACAATTTAGATTCTTGAGAAGAGGCTTTGGAAAATAGGCAAGGATTGCCTTTGAGATCTATCTTCTTAGAGAGATCTAAGGCATACACTCTTCCTGTCCTGTTGGCTTTCAGGAGAGTGTGATCATCCAACACCTTGTCAATCAAGTGCAAAACTTTGGATGACAGAATCCTACAATTTTGACTGTGAAAAGGGCAACATGGCCTTTATCACACATTTGACTGACACTCAAGAGATTGTACTTGAGATTTTCCACATGATTAACATCATCAAATTTGATTTCTCCATTGGAGACAAAGCCCTTACCGATGATGTAACCCCTAGCATCATTGCCAAAAGAGACAAATCCCCTCTTTCCTTGAGAGTAGTCATGAAGAAGAGAGCTGTTCCCAGTCATGTGCATAGATCCCCCACTGTCTACATACCAGATGCTACTTTGGCATGTTGAATAACCCTGCAATAATAAACAATCAGTTAGTTTTAGAGACCCAAACCTTTTGGTTTTGGGCCTGGTCTCATCAATAGATGGTAAACTAACATGTTTATTGTAACAACAGCCTGAGAGGAAAAGATGGTGTAGAAGAGGAGTCCTTTGGCTTGGACCTCCTTTTCTGTGGTTTCAACATAGGAGAATCTAGTTGGTTAACTCTACCCAACAGATGTTGTACCATCATCACCAGCTGTGTCTGATTTTGTGATAAAGCTTTCAGCTCATCAGACACATTGCTAGTGGAGTTTGATAAGTTCCTATGTTGCACCTTCTTCTTCTGAGCACCCTGAGCTGTCACCTGTTTAACCCCTTCCTTTTTGGATTTCTTTAAGGACTTAAGGGTTACAGGATTTGATGTTGCTGATACAAATGTGGTCTCAAACTCAGTTTTCATTTTTACCATTTTCTCATTAATTTCTTCTTTTTGTTTGAGTTTGGAACCTCTTTTGTACCAACAATCATCTGTAAGATGATTGAACAAACCACATACTTCATATGGTTTCTTCTTCATCTTAGGTTGATCATCAACTAAAGAGGGTGAAGCAACAGAAGACTTGTTCTTCAATGCTTTGGAAGCATTGGTTGCTTTCTTGACTACCTCTTTAGTAGTCTTCAAACTCTTTCTACTGCCAGTTTTCTTCTCTTCAGTACTGACAGCAGTTGAAGTTTGAACTTCAGGTGTTATATCCTGCTCTCCAGTCCTTTCAGGACCTTCAGGATTAACTCCTGAGTTAATCAGCCTATTGATCATGTGAATGTCAGCATTTGAACCATCAACATCAGCTGATAGGTTCAAAGAGGGCTTGATGCTGACTGCTACTTCTGATTGTGCTGTATCAGAAGGTAGATCACATGATGTGATGGATTGGTTATCACTCTCACCATCAGATTCTACCTCTGCTCTTGGGGTAAAATCTGTAGGTGGAGCAGTGTGATTGTAACCAATTCCAAACTTCACATTTGAAGCAGATTGCTTACTAAGAAGCATTTCAAAACCTTTGCATGATTGTACCCATCTATCACACTCGACCTGGGTAACTGCAAGGGTTTCTTTGAGATCTTTGTACTTCTCTAGAAGTACTTCTTCTCTAGCCTTATCATCAATTATTTGGCAATTCAGTTTATAAATCTCATCATTCTTATCTTTGAGCACAAACTCAAACTCAGCTTTGTTTTTGGAAATTATTTGTTCTAGCTCAATGTTCTTATTAATTAGAGCTACATTTGCTTCTCTAATGGAAGCAAATGCTGCTATGCATGGTTCAGAACATAATTTGGCTTTTGCCTCAGAGGATACCTGTGATACTTGAGGTGTAGAGGCATTGGAAGATGAAGCATCAGCAGACTCCAAAGCCATAAGAGCTAGATTCCCAAAGGGACTGTCACCACCATGTTGACCAGCACCTGAGAACAGTTGATCATGACCAGACAAGTCATCTGGTAAACTGCTCCAGTCAACAACTCCTGGAGTGAAGAAGCTGTGTTGTTGAGATTGAGGTTGTTGATGAGATAGGGAAGGCTGAGGTTCTGGTAATGCATGAGGTTGTGGTGTCATAGGAACTTGAACTTGATTTGACTGTGGCATGTAATAACAAGGGTACTGATATGGCATTTGACCCTGAGGAACAAAATATGCCGGAGATTGTTGTTGAGGATGATGACTAGAGGTGACAGGATGTTGCCCTCTGTGTTGTTGACTATTGCCAGGAAAAGTCACAAAGGGTGCAGTGGAGTTAGATCCAGTTGATCTACACTCTCTTGCAAAGTGTCCAAGCCTTTGGCATTTGTGACACCTCAACTTGCTCTTGTCAAAACCAACTTTGGTTTTGCCAGAGAGTCCTGGGAATTTTCTTCCAGTTCTTTTGTAGAACTTCTGAGATCTGATATTTATCAAGGCCATTTGGCTCAAAATATCCATCTCTTCTAAGTTATCATCAGCAATCCCCTTGAGATCATCCATAATGAAACATAGATTGTCATTATTACACCCAGTAAACTGACCATCAATACTCACAAATGCAGAATCAGAAGTGCTTGAAGAGAAATTAATATGCTCATCATACTGGCATTCAGATGAAGCATATTCTGACTCATGACCCACCAAGGCAGTGTTGCCTTGTATAAAGTCTTCAGTGAGCTTTCCAGATGAAGACAGCTTCTCTTCTGTTCTATCTCTCTCTCAAAAGTGAGCAGTTTCCCATGGAGTTGGGTGAGAGATAGTTTGTCCAAACTTGCACTGGAGCGTAGGACAATAGTATATGTGTCCCATCTCTCAGGCAGTGATCTGAGAAATCTGTTATTCATTGAATATTGGTGTATTCAAGTTTGACCATTTTTAGTTCAGAGATCAAACAAGAGAACCGCTCATATTGTTGAGTCAGTGTCTCACCCTTTCTATGAGAAAATGTCTCATATTGTTGGGCAAGAATTCTCTATTATTTGCCAAGACCTCATCTGTTCCTCCAAATTGTTCTTTCAAGGCATTCCAGAGGTCATGGGCAGTTTCATGATGCATTAGCCCAGAATAGATTTCACTAGGCAGTGCCATGGCCAGAATTCCATGGGCTTTTGCATCAATTTCAAGCAACTTCTTATCCTCATCTGAGTATTGCTCCCTCCTCTTCAGAACCAATTGATTGGTTTCCGGGTTATTCACCATAGGCTTGTGTGGACCATGTACCACTGATGTCCAACACCCTGCGCTGTTAACAGACAGGTGATGGAGCATACGTCTTTGCCATATGTTATACTCATTCCTAACCAGCATAGGTGGCTTGGTTGAGGAACCAGTATTGTGAGGATCATTGGAAGGAGTAGTCATTTTCAGTTCAAAAACAATTTAGTTCAAGCTTTTAAAAGTTTTAGACAGACCACAACAAACTCAATGAGAACCAAGAAAAGATCTCAGGATGAATGAGCAGAAATACAGAAAGTTCAATCTCTATAACCGTTTCTTGCAAAAACAAAAGCTAATTCAATCAAACTTAGATCTTGAATAGCAGTTTCAATGATCAATTATTAGATCGATCAATGATGAACCAGCTCTGATACCATTTGACAGGATCAGCGATCACAAGTTTGATGTATTAGAATACAAAGCAGCGGAATACAAACAAGAATTAGACAGATTGTAGCAAGCAATTGATATTTGTAAGCATTAAAGGCGCATACGGTTATAGGGAGGGAATATATATTTCTGATTTCAAGGAATGTTTATGGATGAAGAATATTTCTAATCAAATCATTCGTTTATTGAATTCATTCATCTCATCATCAATGATTACAATAGGTTGTCACTCCTTATATAGAGTGCAACAATCACTGCTGTTATCACGGAAAGTGACAACTGGCAGATCTAATACAAAAATAACTGATTCTTAACAAACTACTGAAATGTTCACAACTACTGAGAACATATCAGCATGTTAAGTACAAAATATAAAACTACTGAAACTACAACGACTGAAGAACAAGCTCTTCAGTCGTTTTACAAAACTACTGAAACATAAAAATATAAAACTACTCATATCACAACTACTGAAGAAGTACTCTTCAGCTGTTGTGACAAACTACTGAGGCTTCAGTACTTGATCTTCAGACTTTGACCTTCAGGTGTTTCATCAGCTGATGACTTCAGTAGATATCATCAGCTGATGCCTTCAGTCTTTGTCTTCAGACCTTGTACATCAGTTGTTGATCTTCAGCACTTGTAAACTCTTCAGCTGTTGTACTTCAGTACTTTGGTCTTTCAGCTTCAGCACTTGTGTTCTTCAGCTGTTGTACTTCAGCACTTTGGTTCTTCAGCTGTTGAGGTCTTCAGCACTTGATCTTCAGCTGTTGAAGTCTTCAGCACTTCTCAAACTACTGATGAGGCTTTCAGCAGTTGTTGTGATACCATGTGGGACTTAGAGGTTTTCTGATCTTGGCTCATTGGTTCTTTTGGTCCAACATGATGTGTGATCAAGGAATACGAAATCAAATCAATCTCGCATGACCAACTAAATTATATGTACTTGTTTTTCACTCGAAAATTTTCAAGTATAGAATTATGCATCCAAGTACTCGTGAAAGAGTAATCCTACAAATGTGAGATGTACTACATATACGAATAGGTAGTACACATACTCCTTATGTAATTTCATCAACTATTCGTTTAATGTTCATTAATATAACAATAAAAAATGACAAATGAAACATTTGAAATAATTGGTTATAAAGAATGGAAACCGAACACGATACCCCTCAACTCATCTTGAAATCAATTCAACCTACCAAAACACATCCAAAACACTTGACCAACATTTCTAAACCCTCTTGCCAACAAAATCCACTAAAATGAATCAAAAGGATAGCCCAGTATCAAAAGAATCCTGAATTGAGTGCCAATGTAGCGATAGAAGTTGATAAGAACAACGAAACTACTTGTAATCATTTAATAAGAATCAGAAATCAAATTAAATTTGCTAAATGAAAGTGATAAGATTTGAAAGATGATACTCGATGTGTGATCAAGGAATACGAAATCAAATCAATCTCGCATGAACAACTAAATTATATGGACTTGTTTTTCACTCGAAAATTTTCAAGTATAGAATTATGCATCCAAGTACTCGTGAAAGAGTAATCCTACAGATGTGAGATGTACTACATATACGAATAGGTAGTACATATACTCCTTATGTAATTTAATAAACTATTCGTCTAATGTTCATTAATATAACAATAAAAAATGACAAATGAAACATTTGAAATTATTGGTTATAAAGAATGGAAACCGAACACGATACCCCTCAACTCATCTTGAAATAATTCACCCTACCAAAACACATCCAAAACACTTGACCAACATATGTCAACCCTCTTGCCAACAAAATCCACTAAAATGAATCAAAAGGATAGCTCAGTATCAAAAGAATCCTGGATTGAGTGCCAATGTAGCGATAGAAGTTGATAAGAACAACGAAACTACTTGTAATCATTTAATAAGAATCAAAAATCAAATTAAATTTGATGAGTGAAAGTGATAAGATTTAAAAGATGATACTCGATGTGTGATCAAGGAATACGAAATCAAATCAATCTCGCATGACCAACTAAATTATATGTACTTGTTTTTCACTCGAAAATTTTCAAGTATAGAATTATGCATCCAAGTACTCGTGAAAGTGTAATCCTACAGATGTGAGATGTACTACATATACGAATTGGTAGTACACATACTCCTTATGTAAATTAATCAACTATTCGTTTAATGTTCATTAATATAACAATAAAAAATGACAAATGAAACATTTGAAATTAATGGTTATAAAGAATGGAAACCGAACACTATACCCCTCAACTCATCTTGAAATCAATTCACCTACCAAAACACATCCAAAACACTTGACCAACATTTCTAAACCCTCTTGCCACAAAATCCACTAAAATGAATCAAAAGGATAGCTCAGTATCAAAAGAACCCTGGATTGAGTGCCAATGTAGCGATAGAAGTTGATAAGAACAACGAAACTACTTGTAATCATTTAATAAGAATCAAAAATCAAATTAAATTTGATGAGTGAAAGTGATCAGATTTAAAAGATGATACTCGATATGTGATCAAGGAATACGAAATCAAATCAATCTCGCATGACCAACTAAATTATATGTACTTGTTTTTCACTCGAATATTTTCAAGTATAGAATTATGCATCCAAGTACTCGTGAAAGTGTAATTCTACAGATGTGAGATGTACTACATATACGAATTGGTAGTACACATACTCCTTATGTAAATTAATCAACTATTCGTTTAATGTTCATTAATATAACAATAAAAAATGACAAATTAAACATTTGAAATTATTGGTTATAAAGAATGGAAACCGAACACTATACCCCTCAACTCATCTTGAAATCAATTCACCCTACCAAAACACATCCAAAACACTTGACCAACATTTCTAAACCCTCTTGCCAACAAAATCCACTAAAATGAATCAAAAGGATAGCTCAGTATCAAAAGAATCCTGGATTGAGTGCCAATGTAGCGATAGAAGTTGATAAGAACAACGAAACTACTTGTAATCATTTAACAAGAATCAAAAATCAAATTAAATTTGATGACTGAAACTGATAAGATTTAAAAGATGATTCTCGATGTGTGATCAAGGAATACGAAATCAAATCAATCTCGCATGACCAACTAAATTATATGTACTTGTTTTTCACTCGAAAATTTTCAAGTATAGAATTATGCATCCAAGTACTCGTGAAAGAGTAATCCTACAGATGTGAGATGTACTACATATACGAATAGGTAGTACACATACTCCTTATGTATATTAATCAACTATTCGTTTAATGTTCATTAATATAACAATAAAAAATGACAAATGAAACATTTGAAATTATTGGTTATAAAGAATGGAAACCGAACACCATACCCCTCAACTCATCTTGAAATCAATTCACCCTACCAAACACACATCCAAAACACTTGACCAACATTTCTAAACCCTCTTGCCAACAAAATCCACTAAAATGAATCAAAAGGATAGCTCAGTATCAAAAGAATCCTGAATTGAGTGCCAATGTAGCGATAGAAGTTGAAATACAACGAAACTACTTGTAATCATTTAATAAGAATCAAAAATCAAATTAAATTTGCTGAGTGAAAGTGATAAGATTTGAAAGATGATACTCGATTTGTGATCAAGGAATACGAGATAAAATCAATCTCGCATGACCAACTAAATTATATGTACTTGTTTTTCACTCGAAAATTTTCAAGTATAGAATTATGCATCCAAGTACTCGTGAAAGAGTAATCCTACAGATGTGAGATGTACTACATATACGAATAGGTAGTACACATACTCCTTATGTAATTTAATCAACTATTCGTTAAATGTTCATTAATATAACAATAAAAAATGACAAATGAATCATTTGAAATTATTGGTTATAAAGAATGGAAACCGAACACGATACCCCTCAACTCATCTTGAAATCAATTCACCCTACCAAAGCACATTCAAAACACTTGACCAACATTTCTAAACCCTCTTGCCAACAAAATCCACTAAAATGAATCAAAAGCATAGCTCAGTATCAAAAGAATCCTCAATTGAGTGCCAGTGTAGCGATAGAAGTTGAAAATAACAACGAAACTACTTGTAATCATTTAATAAGAATCAAAAATCAAATTAAATTTGCTGAGTGAAGGTGATAAGATTTGAAAGATGATACTCGATGTGTGATCAAGTTATACGAAATAAAATCAATCTCGCATAACCAACTAAATTATATGTACTTGTTTTTCACTCGAAAATTTTCAAGTATAGAATTGTGCATGCAAGTACTCCTGAAAGAGTAATCCTACAGATGTGAGATGTACTACATATACGAATAGGTAGTACACATACGCCTTATGTAATTTAATCAACTATTCGTTTAATGTTCATTAATATAACAATAAAAAATGACAAATGAAACATTTGAAATTATTGGTTATAAAGAATGGAAACCGAACACGATACCCCTCAACTCATCTTGAATTCAATTCACCCTACCAAAACACATTCAAAACACTTGACCAACATTTCTAAACCCTCTTGCCAACAAAATCCACTAAAATGAATCAAAAGGATAGCTCAGTATCAAAAGAATCCTCAATTGAGTGCAAATGTAACGATAGAAGTTGAAAATAACAACGAAACTACTTGTAATCATTTAATAAGAATCAAAAATCAAATTAAATTTGCTGAGTGAAAGTGATAAGATTTGAAAGATGATACTCGATGTGTGATCAAGGAATACGAAATAAAATCAATCTCGCATGACCAACTAAATTATATGTACTTGTTTTTCACTCGAAAATTTTCAAGTATAGAATTATGCATCCAAGTACTCGTGAAAGAGTAATCCTACAGATGTGAGATGTACTACATATACGAATAGGTAGTACACATACTCCTTATGTAATTTAATCAACTATTCGTCTAATGTTCATTAATATAACATTAAAAAATGACAAATAAAACATTTGAAATTATTGGTTATAATGAATGGAAACCGAACACGATACCCCTCAACTCATCTTGAAATCAATTCACCCTACCAAAACACATCCAAAACACTTGACCAACATTTCTAAACCCTCTTGCCAACAAAATCCACTAAAATGAATCAAAAGGATAACTCAGTATCAAAAGAATCCTCAATTGAGTGCCAACGTAGCGATAGAAGTTATAAGAACAACAAAACTACTTGTATCATTTAATAAGAATCAAAAATCAAATTAAATTTTCTGAATGAAAGTGATAAGATTTGAAAGATGATACTCGATGTGTGATCAAGGAATACGAAATCAAATCAATCTCACATGACCAACTAAATTATATGTACTTGTTTTTCACTCGAAAATTTTCAAGTATAGAATTGTGCATCCAAGTACACCTGAAAGAGTAATCCTACAGATGTGAGATGTACTACATATACGAATAGGTAGTACACATACTCCTTATGTAATTTAATCAACTATTCGTTTAATGTTCATTAATATAACAATAAAAAATGACAAATGAAACAT
Organism: Flaveria trinervia; assembly: GCA_025506515.1. Lineage (NCBI taxonomy): Eukaryota > Viridiplantae > Streptophyta > Magnoliopsida > Asterales > Asteraceae > Flaveria > Flaveria trinervia. The sequence goes on along the minus strand of JACCIX010000629.1, from coordinate 18,978 downwards.
TTGAAATTATTGGTTATAAAGAATGGAAAACGAACACGATACCCCTCAATCATCTTGAAATCAATTCACCCTACCAAAACACATCAAAACACTTGACCAACATTTCTAAACGCTCTTGCCAACAAAATCCACGAAAATGAATCAAAAGGATAGCTCAGTATCAAAAGAATCCTCAATTGAGTGCCAATGTAGCGATAGAAGTTGAAAATAACAACGAAACTACTTGTAATCATTTAATAAGAATCAAAAATCAAATTAAATTTGCTGAGTGAAAGTGATAAGATTTGAAAGATGATACTCGATGTGTGATCAAGGAATACGAAATAAAATCAATCTCACATGACCAACTAATTATATGTACTTGTTTTTCACTCGAAAATTTTGAAGTATAGAATTATGTATCCAAGTACTCGTGAAAGAGTAATCCTACAGATGTGAGATGTACTACGTATACAAATAGGTAGTACACATACTCCATATGTAATTTAATCAACTATTCGTTTAATGTTCATTAATATAACAATAAAAAATGACAAATGAAACATTTGAAATTATTGGTTATAAAGAATGGAAACCGAACATGATACCCCTCAACTCATCTTGAAATCAATTCACCCTACCAAAACACATTCAAAACACTTGACCAACATTTCTAAACCCTCTTGCCAACAAAATCCACTAAAATGAATCAAAAGGATAGCTCAGTATCAAAAGAATCCTCAATTGAGTGCCAATGTAGCGATAGAAGTTGAAAATAACAACGAAACTACTTGTAATCATTTAATAAGAATCAAAAATCAAATTAAATTTGCTGAGTGAAAGTGATAAGATTTGAAAGATGATACTTGATGTGTGATCAAGGAATACGAAATAAAATCAATCTCGCATGACCAACTAAATTATATGTACTTGTTTTTCACTCGAAAATTTTCAAGTATAGAATTATGCATCCAAGTACTCGTGAAAGAGTAATCCTACAGATGTGAGATGTACTACATATACGAATAGGTAGTACACATACTCCTTATGTAATTTAATCAACTATTCGTCTAATGTTCATTAATATAACATAAAAAAATGACAAATAAAACATTTGAAATTATTGGTTATAATGAATGGAAACCTAACACGATACCCCTCAACTCATCTTGAAATCAATTCACCCTACCAAAACACATCCAAAACACTTGACCAACATTTCTAAACCCTCTTGCCAACAAAATCCACTAAAATGAATCAAAAGGATAACTCAGTATCAAAAGAATCCTCAATTGAGTGCCAACGTAGCGATAGAAGTTAATAAGAACAACAAAACTACTTGTTATCATTTAATAAGAATCAAAAATCAAATTAAATTTTCTGAATGAAAGTGATAAGATTTGAAAGATGATACTCGATGTGTGATCAAGGAATACGAAATCAAATCAATCTCACATGACCAACTAATTATATGTACTTGTTTTTCACTCGAAAATTTTCAAGTATAGAATTGTGCATCCAAGTACACCTGAAAGAGTAATCCTACAGATGTGAGATGTACTACATATACGAATAGGTAGTACACATACTCCTATGTAATTTAATCAACTATTCGTTTATGTTCATTAATATAACAATAAAAAATGACAAATGAAACATTTGAAATTATTGGTTATAAAGAATGGAAACCGAACACGATACCCCTCAACTCATCTTGAAATCAATTCACCCTACCAAAACACATTCAAAACACTTGACCAACATTTCTAAACGCTCTTGCCAACAAAATCCACGAAAATGAATCAAAAGGATAGCTCAGTATCAAAAGAATCCTCAATTGAGTGCCAATGTAGCGATAGAAGTTGAAAATAACAACGAAACTACTTGTAATCATTTAATAAGAATCAAAAATCAAATTAAATTTGCTGAGTGAAAGTGATAAGATTTGAAAGATGATACTCGATGTGTGATCAAGGAATACGAAATAAAATCAATCTCTCATGACCAACTAAATTATATGTACTTGTTTTTCACTCGAAAATTTTGAAGTATAGAATTATGCATCCAAGTACTCGTGAAAGAGTAATCCTACAGATGTGAGATGTACTACGTATGCAAATAGGTAGTACACATACTCCATATGTAATTTAATCAACTATTCGTTTAATGTTCATTAATATAACAATAAAAAATGACAAATGAAACATTTGAAATTATTGGTTATAAAGAATGGAAACCGAACACGATACCCCTCAACTCATCTTGAAATCAATTCACCCTACCAAAACACATCCAAAACACTTGACCAACATTGTAAACCCTCTTGCCAATAAAATCCACTAAAATGAATCAAAAGGATAGCTCAGTATCAAAAGAATCTGAATTGAGTGCCAATGTAGCGATAGAAGTGGAAAATAACAACGAAACTACTTGTAATCATTTAATAAAAATCAAAAATCAAATTAAATTTGCTGAGTGAAAGTGATAAGATTTGAAAGATGATACTCGATGTGTGATCAAGGAATACGAAATAAAATCAATCTCGCATGACCAACTAAATTATATGTACTTGTTTTTCACTCGAAAATTTTCAAGTATAGAATTATGCATCCAAGTACTCGTGAAAGAGTAATCCTACAGATGTGAGATGTACTACATATACGAATAGGTAGTACACATACTCCTTATGTAATTTAATCAACTATTCGTCTAATGTTCATTAATATAACAATAAAAAATGACAAATGAAACATTTGAAATTATTGGTTATAAAGATTGGAAACCGAACACGATACCCCTCAACTCATCTTGAAATCAGTTCACCCTACCAAAACACATCCGAAACACTTGACCAACATTTGTAAACCCTCTTGCCAACAAAATCCACTAAAATGAATCAAAAGGATAGCTCAGTATCAAAAGAATCCTAGATTGAGTGCCAATGTAGCGATAGAAGTTGATAAGAACAACGAAACTACTTGTAATAATTTAATAAGAATCAAAAATCAAATTAAATTTGCTAAGTGAAAGTGATAAGATTTAAAAGATAATACTCGATGTGTGATCAAGGAATACGAAATCAAATCAATCTCGCATGACCAACTAAATTATATGTACTTGTTTTTCACTCGAAAATTTTCAAGTATAGAATTGTGCATCCAAGTACTCCTGAAAGAGTAATCCTACAGATGTGAGATGTACTACATATACGAATAGGTAGTACACATACTCCTGATGTAATTTAATCAACTATTCGTTTAATGTTCATTAATATAACAATAAAAAATGACAAATGAAACATTTGAAATTATTAGTTATAAAGAATGGAAACGAACACGATACCCCTCAACCATCTTGAAATCAATTCACCCTACCAAAACACATTCCAAAACACTTGACCGATATTTCTAAACCTCTTTCCAACAAAATGCACTAAAATGAATCAAAAGGATAGCTCAGTATCAAAAGAATCCTGAATGAGTGCCAATGTAGCGATAGAAGTTGAAAATAACAACGAAACTACTTGTAATCATTTAATAAGAATCAAAAATCAAATAAATTTGCTGAATGAAAGTGATAAGATTTGAAAGTTGATACTCGATGTGTGATCAAGGAATACGAAATAAAATCAATCTCACATGACCAACTAAATTATATGTACTTGTTTTTCACTCGAAAATTTTCAAGTATAGAATTATGCATCCAAGTACTCGTGAAAGAGTAATCCTACAGATGTGAGATGTACTACATATACGAATAGGTAGTGCACATACTCCTTATGTAATTTAATCAACATTCGTTTAATGTTCATTAATATAACAATAAAAAATGACAAATGAAACATTTGAAATTATTGGTTATAAAGAATGGAAACCGAACACGATACCCCTCAACTCATCTTGAAATCAATTCACATACCAAAACACATCCAAAACACTTGACCAACATTTCTAAACCCTCTTGCCAACAAAATCCACCAAAATTAATAAAAAGGATAGCTCAGTATCAAAAGAATCCTCAATTGAGTGCCAATGTAGCGATAGAAGTTGAAAATAAAACACGAAACTACTTGTAATCATTAATAAGAATCAAAAATCAAATTAAATTTGCTGAGTGAAGGTGATAAGATTTGAAAGATGATACTCGATCTGTGATCAAGTTATACGAAATAAAATCAATCTCGCATGACCAACTAAATTATATGTAATTGTTTTTCACTCGAAAATTTTCAAGTATAGAATTGTGCATCCAAGTACTCCTGAAAGAGTAATCCTACAGATGTGAGATGTACTACATATACGAATAGGTAGTACAATACTCCTTATGTAATTTAATCAACTATTCGTTTAATGTTCATTAATATAATAATAAAAAATGACAAATGAAACATTTGAAGTTATTGGTTATAAAGAATTGAAACCGAACACGATAACCCTCAACTCATTTTGAATTCAATTCACCCTACCAAAACACATCCAAAACACTTGACCAACATTCTAAACCCTCTTACCAACAAAATGCACAAAATGAATCAAAAGGATAGCTCAGTATCAAAAGAATCCTGAATTGAGTGCCAATGTAGCGATAGAAGTTGAAAATAACAACGAAACTACTTGTAATCATTTAATAAGAATCAAAAATCAAATTAAATTTGGTGAGTGAAAGTGATAAGATTTGAAAGATGATACTCTATGTGTGATCAAGGAATACGAAATAAAATCAATCTCGCATGACCAACTAAATTATATGTACTTGTTTTTCACTCGAAAATTTTCAAGTATAGAATTATGCATCCATGTACTCGTGAAAGAGTAATCCTACAGATGTGAGATGTACTACATATACGAATAGGTAGTACACATACTCCTTATGTAATTTAATCAACTATTCATTTAATGTTCATTAATATAACAATAAAAAATGACAAATGAAACATTTGAAATTATTGTTATAAAGAATGGAAACCGAACACGATACCCCTGGACTCATCTTAAAATCAATTCACCCTACCAAAACACATTCAAAACACTTGACCAACATTTCTAAACCCTCTTTCCAACAAAATCCACTAAAATGAATCAAAAGGATAGCTCAGTTTCAAAAGAATCCTCAATTGAGTGCCAATGTAGCGATAGAAGTTGAAAATAACAACGAAACTACTTGTAATCATTTAATAAGAATCAAAACTCAAATTAAATTTGCTGAGTGAAAGTTATAAGATTTGAAAGATGATACTCGATGTGTGATCAAGGAATATGAAATCAAATGAGTCTCGCATGACCAACTAAATTATATGTACTTGTTTTTCACTAGAAAATTTTCAAGTATAGAATTATGAATCCAAGTACTCGTGAAACTGTAATCCTACAAATGTGAGATGTACTACATATACGAATAGGTAGTACACATACTCCTTATGTAATTTAATCAACTATTCGTTTAATGTTCATTAATATAACAATAAGAAATGACAAATGAAACATTTGAAATTATTGGTTATAAAGAATGGAAACCGAATACGATACCCCTCAACTCATCTTGAAATCAATTCACCCTACCAAAACACATCCAAAACACTTGACCAACATTTCTAAACCCTCTTCCCAACAAAATCCACTAAAATGAATCAAAAGGATAGCTCAGTATCAAAAGAATCCTGAATTCTGTGCCAACGTAGCGATAGAAGTTGATAAGAACAACAAAACTACTTGTAGTCATTTAATAGGAATCAAAAATCAAATTAAATTTGCTGAATGAAAGTGCTAAGATATGAAAGATGATACTCGATGTGTGATCAAGGAATACGAAATCAAATCTATCTCACATGACCAACTAAATTGTACGTACTTGTTTTTGACTCGAAATTTTGCAAGTATAGAATTGTGCATCCAAGTACTCGTGAAAGAGTAATCCTACACATGTGAGATGTACTACATATACGAATATGTAGTACACATACTCCTTATGTAATTTAATCAACTATTCGTTTAATGTTCATTAATATAACAATAAGAAATGACAAATGAAACATTTGAAATTATTGGTTATAAAGAATGGAAACCGAAGACGATACCCCTCAACTCATCTTGAAATCAATTCACCCTACCAAAACACATCCAAAACACTTGACCAAAATTTCTAAACCCTCTTGCCAACAAAATCCACTAAAATGAATCAAAAGGATAGCTCAGTATCAAAAGAATCCTGAATTGAGTGCCAATGTAGTGATAGAAGTTGAAAATAACAATGAAACTACTTGTATAAGTTAATAAGAATCAAAAATCAAATTAAATTTGCTGAGTGAAAGTTATAAGATTTGAAAGATGATACTCGATGTGTGATCGAGGAATACGAAATCAAATCAATCTCACATGACCAATTAAATTATATGTACTTGTTTTTCACTCGAAAATTTTCAAGTATAGAATTATGAATCCAAGTACTCGTGAAAGTGTAATCTACAAATGTGAGATGTACTACATATACGAATAGGTAGTACACATACTCCTTATGTAATTTAATCAACTATTCGTTTAATGTTCATTATATAACAATAAGAATGACAAATGAAACATTTGAATTATGGTTATAAAGAATGGAAACCGAATACGATACCCCTCAACTCATCTTGAAATCAATTCACCCTACCAAAACACATCCAAAACACTTGACCAACGTTTCTAAACCCTCTTGCCAACAAAATCCACTGAAATGAATCAAAAGGATAGGTCAGTATCAAAGGAATCCTGATCAAGGATTACGAAATCAAATCAATCTCACATGACCAATTAAATTATATGTACTTGTTTTTCACTCGAAATCTTGCAAGTATAGAATTGTGCATCCAAGTACTCGTGAAAGTGTAATCTACACATGTGAGACGTACTACATATACAAATAGGTAGTACACATACTCCTTATGTATTTAATCAACTATTCGTCTAATGTTCATTAATATTACAATAAAAAATAACAAATGAAACATTTGAAATTATTGGTTATAATGAAAGGAAACCGCACACGTTACCCCTCAACTCATCTTGAAATCAATTCACCCTACCAAAACACATCCAAAACACTTGACAATATTTCTAAACCTCTTGCCAACAAAATCCACTGAAATGAATCAAAAGGATAGGTCAGTATCAAAGGAATCCTGATCAAGGATTACGAAATCAAATCAATCTCACATGACCAATTAAATTATATGTACTTGTTTTTCACTCGAAATCTTGCAAGTATAGAATTGTGCATCCAAGTACTCGTGAAAGTGTAATCCTACACATGTGAGACGTACTACATATACAAATAGGTAGTACACATACTCCTTATGTAATTTAATCAACTATTCGTCTAATGTTCATTAATATTACAATAAAAAATAACAAATGAAACATTTGAAATTATTGGTTATAATGAAAGGAAACCGCACACGTTACCCCTCAACTCATCTTGAAATCAATTCACCCTACCAAAACACATCCAAAACACTTGACCAATATTTCTAAACCCTCTTGCCAACAAAATCCACTAATATGAATCAAAAGGATAGCTCAGTATCAGAAGAATCCTGAATTGAGTACCCACGTAGCGATAGAAATTGATAAGAACAACAAAACTACTTGTTATCATTTAATAAGAATCAAAAATCAAATTAAATTTGCTGAATGAAAGTGATAAGATTTCAAAGATGATACTCGATGTATGATCAAGGAATACAAAATAAAATCAATCTCACATGACCAACTAAATATATGTACTCGTTTTTCACTCGAAAATTTTCAAGTATAGAATTGTGCATCCAAGTACACATGAAAAAGTAATCCTACACATGTGAGATGTACTACATATACAAATAGGTAGTACAAATACTCCATATGTAATTTAATCAACTATTGTTGAATGAAAGTGATAAGATTTGAAAGATGATACTCGATGTGTGATCAAGGAATACGAAATCAAATCAATCTCACATGACCAACTAAATTATATGTACTTGTTTTTCACTCGAAAATATTCAATTATAGAATTGTGCATCCATGTATTCATGAAAGAGTAATCCTATACATGTGAGATGTACTACATATACAAATAGGTAGTACACATAGTCCTTATGTAATTTAATCAACTATTAGTCTAATGGTCATTAATATAACAATGAAAAATGACAAATGAAACATTGAAATTATTGGTTATAAAGAATGGAAACCGAACACGATGCCCCTCAACTCATCTTGATATCAATTCACCCTACCAAAACACTTGACCAACATTTCTAAACCCTCTTGCCAACAAAATCCAATAATATGAATCAAAAGGATAGCTCAGTATCAAAAGAATTCTGAATTGAGTGCTAACGTAGCGATAGAAGTTGATAAGAACAACAAAACTACTTGTAATCATTTAATAAGAATCAAAAAATCAAATTAAATTTGCTGAGAGAAAGTGATAAGATTTGAAATATGATACTCGATTTGTGATCAAGGAATACGAAATCAAATCAATCTCACATGACCAACTAAATTATATGTACTTGTTTTTTGACTCGAAATTTTGCAAGTATAGAATTGTGCATCTAAGTACTCGTGAAAGTGTAATCCTACACATGTGAGATGTACTACATTACAAATAGGTAGTACACATACTCCTTATGTAATTTAATCAATAATTCGTCTAATGTTCATTAATATTACAATAAAAAACGACAAATGAAACATTTCAAATTATTGGTTATAAAGAAAGGAAACCGAACACGATACCCCTCAACTCATCTTGAAATCAATTCACCCTACCAAAACACATCCAAAACACTTGACCAACATTTCTAAACCCTCTAGCCAACAAAATCCAATAATATGAATCAAAAGGATAGCTCAGTATCAAAAGAATCCTGAATTGAGTGCCCACTAAGCGATAGAAGTTGATAAGAACAACAAAACTACTTGTTATCATTTAACAAGAATCGAAAATCAAATTAAATTTGCTGAATGAAAGTGATAAGATTTGAAACATGATACTCGATGTGTTATCAAGGAATACGAAATCAAATCAATCTCACATGACCAACGAAATTATATGTACTTGTTTTTCACTCGAAATTTTCCAAGTATAGAATTGTGCATCGCAGTACTCGTGAAATAGTAATCCTACACATGTGAGATGTACTACATATACAAATAGGTAGTACACATACTCCTTATGTAATTTAATCAACTATTCGTCTAATGTTCATTAATATAACAATAAAAAATGACAAATGAAACATTTAAAATTATAGGTTATAAAGAATGGAAACCGAACACGACACCCCTCAACTCATCTTGAAATCAATTTACCCTACCAAAACACATCCAAAACACTTGACCAACATTTCTAAACCCTCTTGCCAACAAAATCCACTAAAATGAATCAAAAGGATAGCTCAGTATCAAAAGAATCCTAAATTTAGTGACAACGTAGCGATAGAAGTTGATAAGAACAACAAAAGTACTTGTAGTCATTTAATAAGAATCAAAAATCAAATTAAGTTTGCTGAGAGAAAGTGATAAGATTTGAAAGATGATACTCGATGTGTGATCAAGGAATACGAAATCAAATCAATATCACATGACGAACTAAATTATATTTACTTGTTTTCACTAGAAATCTTGCAAGTATAGAATTGTGCATCCAAGTACTCGTGAAAGTGCAATCCAACAGATGTGAGATGTACTACATATACAAATAGGTAGTACACATACTCTTTATGTAATTTAATAAACTATTTGTCTAATGTTCATTAATATAACAATAAAAAGAGACAGATGAAACATTTGACATTATTGGTTATAAGAAAGGAAACCGAACACGATACCCCTCAACTCATCTTTAAATCAATTCACCCTACCAAAACACATCCAAAACACTTGACCAACATTTCTAAACCCTATTGCCAACAAAATCCACTAAAATGAATCAAAGGATAGCTCAGTATAAAAAGAATCCAGAATTGAGTGCCAACGTAGCAATAGAAGTTGATAAGAACAACAAAACTACTTGTAGTCAGTTAATAAGAATCAAAAATCGAATTAAATTTGCTGAATGAAAGTGATAAGATTTGAAAGAGGATAATCGATGTGTGATCAAGGAATACGAAATCAAATCAATCACACATGACCAACTAAGTTATATGTACTTGTTTTTCACTCGAAAATTTTCAAGTATAAAATTGTGCATCCAAGTACTCGTGAAAGAGTAATCCTACACATGTGAGATGTACTACATATACAAAAAGGTAGTACACATACTCCTTATATAATTTAAATAACTATTCGTCTAATTTCATTAATATAACAATAAAAAGTGATAGATGAAACATTTGAAATTATTGGTTATAAAGAAAGGAAACCGAACACGATACCCCTCAACTCATCTTGAAATCAATTCACCCTACCAAAACACATCCAAAACACTTGACCAACATTTCTAAACCCTCTTGCCAACAAAATCCACTAAAATGAATCAAAGGGATAGCTCAGTATCAAAAGAATCCTGAATTGAGTTCCAACGTAGCAATAGAAGTTGATAAGATCAACAAAACTACTTGTAATCATTTAATAAGAATCAAAAATCAAATTAAATTTTCTGAATGAAAGTGATAAGATTTGAAAGATGATAATCGATGTGTGATCAAGGAATACGAAATCAAATCAATCTCACATGACCAACTAAATTATATGAACTTGTTTTTCACTCGAAATTTTGCAAGTATAGAATTGTGCATCCAAGTACTCGTGAAAGAGTAATCCTACACATGTGAGATGTACTACATATAGAAATAGGTAGTACAAATAATCCTTCTGTAACTTAATCAACTATTCGTCTAATGTTCATTAATATAACAATAAAAAATGACAAATGAAACATTTAAAATTATTGGTTATAAAGAATAGAAACCGAACACGATACCCCTCAACTCATCTTGAAATCAATTCACCCTACCAAAATACATCCAAAACACTTGACCAACATTTCTAAACCCTCTTGCCAACAAAATCCACTAAAATGAATCAAAAGGATAGCTCAGTATCAAAAGAATCCTGGATTGAGTGCCAACGTAGCGATAGAAGTTGATAAGAACAACAAAACTACTTGTTATCATTTAATAAGAATCAAAAATCAAATTAAATTTGCTGAATGAAAGTGATAAGATTTGAAAGATGATACTCGATGTGTGATCAAGGATTACGAAATCAAATCAATCTCACATGACCAACTAAATTATATGTCCTTGTTTTCACTCGAAATCTTGCAAGTATAGAATTGTGCATCCAAGTACTCGTGAAAGTGTAATCCTACACATGTGAGATGTACTAAATATACAAATAGGTAGTACACATAGTCCTTATGTAATTTAATCAACTATTCATCTAATGTTCATTGATATTACAATAAAAAATGACAAATGAAACATTTGAAATTATTGGTTATAAAGAATGGATTCCGAACACGACACCCCTCAAAGCATCTTGAAATCAATTCACCCTACCAAAACACATCCAAAACACTTGACCAACATTTCTAAACCCTCTTGCCAACAAATTCCACTAATATGAATCAAAAGGATAGCTCAGTATCAAAAGAATCGTGGAATGAGTGCCAACGTAGCGATAGAAGTTGATAAGAACAACAAAACTACTTGTAATCATTTAATAAGGATCAAAAATCAAATTAATTTGCTGAATGAAAGTGATAAGATTTGAAAGATGATACTCGATGTGTGATCAAGGATTACGAAATCAAATCAATCTCACATGACCAACTAAATTATATGTACTTGTTTTTCACAAGAAATCTTGCAAGTATAGAATTGTGCATCCAAGTACTCGTGAAAGTGTAATCCTACACATATGAGATGTACTACATATACAAATAGGTAGTACACATACTCCTTATGTAATTTAATCAACTATTCGTCTAATGTTCATTAATATTACAATAAAAAATAACAAATGAAACATTTGAAATTATTGGTTATAAAGAAAGGAAACCGAACACGTTACCCCTCAACTCATCTTGAAATCAATTCACCCTACCAAAACACATCCAAAACACTTGACCAATATTTCTAAACCCTCTTGCCAACAAAATCCACTAATATGAATCAAAAGGATAGCTCAGTATCAGAAGAATCCTGAATTGAGTACCCACGTAGCGATAGAAATTGATAAGAACAACAAAACTACTTGTTATCATTTAATAAGAATCAAAAATCAAATTAAATTTGCTGAATGAAAGTGATAAGATTTCAAAGATGATACTCGATGTGTGATCAAGGAATACGAAATAAAATCAATCTCACATGACTAACTAAATTATATGTACTCGTTTTTCACTCGAAAATTTTCAAGTATAGAATTGTGCATCCAAGTACTCATGAAAGAGTAATCCTACACATGTGAGATGTACTACTTATACAAATAGGTAGTACAAATACTCGTTATGTAATTTAATCAACTATTCGTTTAATTTCATTAATATAACAATAAAAAATGACAGATGACACATTTAAAATTATTGGTTATAAAGAAAGGAAACCGAACACGATACCCCTCAACTCATCTTGAAATCAATTCACCCTACCAAAACACATCCAAAACACTTGACCAACGTTTCTAAACCCTCTTGCCAACAAAATCCACTAAAATGAATCAAAAGGATAGGTCAGTATTAAAGGAATCCTGAATTGAGTGCCAACGTAGCGATTGAAGTTGATAAGAACAACGAAACTACTTGTAATCATTTAATAAGAATCAAAAATTAAATTAAATTTGCAGAATGAAAGTGATAAGATTTGAAAGATGATACTCGAAGTGTGATCAAGAATTACGAAATCAAATCAATCTCACATGACCAACTAAATTATATGTACTTGTTATTCACTCGAAATCTTGCAAGTATAGAATTGTGCATCAAGTACTCGTGAAAGTGTATTCCTACACATGTGAGATGTAGTACAAATACAAATAGGTAGTACACATACTCTTTATGTAATTTAATAAACTATTTGTCTAATGTTCATTAATATAACAATAAAAAAAGATAGATGAAACATTTGAAATTATTGGTTATAAAGAAAGGAAACCGAACAGGTACCCCTCAACTCATCTTTAAATCAATTCACCCTACCAACACACTCCAATACACTTGACCAACATTTCTAAACCTCTTGCCAACAAAATCCACTAAAATGAATCAAAAGGATAGCTCAATATCAAAAGAATCTGAATTGAGTGCCAACGTAGCAATAGAAGTTGATAAGATCAAAAACTACTTGTAATCAGTTAATAAGAATCAAAAATCGAATTAAATTTGCTGAATGAAAGTGATAAGATTTGAAAGATGATAATCGATGTGTGATAAAGGAATACGAAATCAAATCAATCACACATGACCAACTAAGTTATATGTACTTGTTTTTCACTCGAAATTTTCAAGTATAGAATTGTGCATCCAAGTACTCGTGAAAGAGTAATCCTACACATGTGAGATGTACTACATATACAAATAGGTAGAACACATACTCCTTATGTAATTTAATAACTATTCGTCTAATTCATTAATATAACAATAAAAGTGATAGATGAAACATTTGAATTATTGGTTATAAAGAAAGGAAACCTGAACACGATACCCCTCACCCATCTTGAAATCAATTCACCCTACCAAAACACATCCAAAACACTTGACCAACATTTCTAAACCCTCTTGCCAACAAAATCCACTAAAATGAATCAAAGGGATAGCTTAGTATCAAAAGAATCCTGATTGAGTGCCAACGTAGCAATAGAAGTTGATAAGATCAACAAAACTACTTGTAATCATTTAATAAGAATCAAAAATCAAATTAAATTTTCTGAATGAAAGTGATAAGATTTGAAAGATGATAATCGATGTGTGATCAAGGAATACGAAATCAAATCAATCTCACATGACCAACTAAATTATAGTACTTGTTTTTCACTCGAAATTTTGCAAGTATAGAATTGTGCATCCAAGTACTCGTGAAAGATAATCCTACACATGTGAGATGTACTACATATAGAAATAGGTAGTACACATATCCTTCTGTAAATTAATCAACTATTCGTTAATGTTCTTAATATAAATATAAAAATGACAAATGAAACATTTAAAATTATTGGTTAAAGAATAGAAACCGAACACGATACCCCTCAATTCATCTTGAAATCAATTCACCCTACCAAAAGACATCCAAAACACTTGACCAACATTTCTTAACCCTCTTGCCAACAAAATCCACTAAAATGAATCAAAAGGATAGCTCAGTATCAAAAGTATCCTGGATTGAGTGCCAACGTAGCGATAGAGTTGATAGAACAAGAAAATACTTGTAATCATTTAATAAGAATCAAAAATCAAATGAAATTTGCTGAATGAAAGTGGATAAGATTTGAAAGATGATACTCGATGTGTGATCAAGGAATACGAAATCAAATCAATATCACATGACGAACTAAATTATATGTACTTGTTTTTCACTCGAAAATCTTGCAAGTATAGAATTGTGCATCCAGTACTCGTGAAAGAGTAATCCTAAAATGTGAGATGTATACATATACGAATTGGTAGTACACTACTCCTTATGTAATTTAATGAACTTATTCGTCTAAGGTTCATAATATACTAAAAAAATGACAGATGAAACATTTGAAATTATTGGTTATAAAGAAAGGAAACCAAAACGATACCCTCAATTCATCTTGAAATCAATTCACCATACCAAAACACTTCCAAAACACTTTGACAAATTTATAAACCCTCTTGCCAACAAAATCCAATAAAATGAATCAAAAGGACAGCTCAGTATCAAAAGAATCTGAATTCTAGTGCCAACGTAGCGATAGAAGTTGATAAGAACAACAAAACTACTGTGATCATTTAATAGGAATCAAAAATCAAATTAAATTTGCTGATGAAAGTGATAAGATTATGAAAGATGATACTCGATGTGGATCAAAGGATACGAAATCAAATCAATATCACAATGACCAACTAAATTGTACGTACTGTTTTGACTCGAAATTTTGCAAGTATAGAATTGTATCCAAGTACTCGTGAAAGAGTAACTACACATGTGAGATGTAAATAGATACAAATAGGTAGTACACATACTCTTATGTAATTTAATTGACTACTCGTATAGTGTGCTTAATATAACATAAAAAAAAATAACATATGAATCATTTGAAATTATGGTTATAAAGAATGGAAATCCGAACACGACACCCCTCAAAGCATCTTGAAATCAATTCACCCTACCAAAACACATCCAAAACACTTGACCAACATTTCTAAACCCTCTTGCCAACAAAATCACTAAAATGAATCAAAAGGATAGCTCAGTATCAAAAGAATCCGATTGAGTGCCAAGTAGCGATAGAAGTTGATAAGAACAACAAAACTACTTGTAATAATTTAATAAGAATCGAAAATCAAATTAATTTGCTGAATGAAAGTAATAAGATTTGAAAGATAATAACGATGTGTGATCAAGGAATACGAATCAAATCAATCTCAGATGACCAACTAAATATATGTACATGTTTCACTCGAAATTTTGCATGTATAGAATTGTGCATCCAAGTACTCGTGAAAGAGTAATCCTACACATGTGAGATGTAATACATATACAAATAGGTAGTACACATACTCTTATGTAATTTAATCAACTATTCATCTAATGTTCATTATATTAATAAAAATGACAAATGAAACATTTGAAATTATTGGGATAAAGAAAGGAAACCGAACACGATACCCCTCAACTCATCTTGAAATCAATCTCCCTACCAAAACACATCCAAAACACTTCACCAACATTTCTAAACCCTCTTGCCAACAAAATCCACTAATATGAATCAAAAGGATAGGTCAGTATCAAAAGAATCCTCGATTGAGTGCCTACATAGCCATAGAAGTTGATAAGAACAACAAAACTACTTGTAATCATTTAATAAGAATCAAAAATCAAATTAAATTTGTTGAATGAAAGTGATAAGATTTGAAAGATGATACTCGATGTGTGATCAAGGAATACGAAATCAAATCAATCTACATGACAACTAAATTATATGTACTTGTTTTTCACTCGAAAATTTCAAGTATAGATTGTGCATCCAAGTACTCGTGAAAGAGTAATCCTACACATGTGAGATGTACTACATATACAAATAGGTAGTACACATACTCCTTATTTAATTTAATCAACTATTTGTATAATGTTCATTAATATTACAATAAAAAATGACAAATGAAACATTTGAAATTATTGGTTATAAAGAATGGAAACCGAACACGATACCCCTCAACTCATCTTGAAATCAATTCACCCTACCAAAACACATCCAAAACACTTGACCAACATTTCTAAACCTTCTTGCCAACAAAATCCACTAAAATGAATCAAAAGGATAGCTCAGTATCAAAAGAATCCTGAATTGAGTGCCAACGTAGCGATAGAAGTTGATAAGAACAACAAAACTACTTGTAATCATTAATAAGAATCAAAAATCAAATTAAATTGCTGAATGAAAGTGATAAGATTTGAAAGATGATAATCGATGTGTGATCAAGGAATACGAAATCAAATCAATCTCACATGACACTAAGTATATGTACTTGTTTTTCACTCGAAATTTTGCAAGTATAGAATTGTGCATCCAAGTACTCGTGAAAGAGTAATCCTACACATGTGAGATGTACTACATATACAAATAGGTAGTACACATACCTTATGTAATTTAATCAACTATTCGTCTAATTCATTAATATAACAATAAAAAAAGACAAATGAAACATTTGAAATTATTGGTATAAACAAAGGAAAACGAACACGATACCCCTCAACTCATCTTGAAATCAATTCACCCTACCAAAACACATTCAAAACACTTGACCAACATTTCTAAACCTCTTCCCAACAAAATCCACTAAAATGAATCAAAAGGATAGTCAGTATCAAAAGAATCCTGAATTGAGTGCAACGTAGCGATAGAAGTTGATAAGAACAACAAAACTACTTGTAATCATTTAATAGAATCAAAAATCAAATTAAATTGCTGAATGAAAGTGATAAGATTTGAAAGATGATACTCGATGTGTGATCAAGAATACGAAATCAAATCAATCTCACATGACCAACTAAATTATATGTACTTGTTTTTCACTCGAAATTTGCAGTATAGAATTGTGCATCGAAGTACTCGTGAAAGAGTACCTACACATGTGAGATGTACTACATATACAATAGGTAGTACACATACTCCTTATGTAATTTAATCAACTATTCGTCTAATTTCATAATATAACAATAAAAAGTGATAGATGAAACATTTGAAATTATTGGTTATAAAGAAAGGAAACCGAACACGATACCCCTCAACTCATCTTGAAATCAATTCACCTACCAAAACACATCCAAAACACTTGACCAACATTCTAAACCCTCTTGCCAACAAAATCCACTAAAATGAATCAAAGGGATAGCTCAGTATCAAAAGAATCTGAATTGAGTGCCAACGTAGAATAGAAGTTGATAAGACAACAAAACTACTTGTAATCATTTAATAAGAATCAAAAATCAAATTAAATTTGCTGAATGAAGTGATAAGATTTGAAAGATGATAATCGATGTGTGATCAAGGAATACGAAATCAAATCAATCTCACATGACCAACTAAAATATATGTACTTGTTTTTCACTCGAAATTTTGCAAGTATAGAATTGTGCATCCAAGTACTCGTGAAAGAGTAATCCTACACATGTGAGATGTACTACATATAGAAATAGGTAGTACACATAATCCTTCTGTAACTTAATCAACTATTCGTCTAATGTTCATAAATATAACAATAAAAAATGACAAATGAAACATTTAAATTATTGGTTATAAAGAATAGAAACCGAACACGATACCCCTCAACTCATCTTGAAATCAATTCACCCAAACCCAAAACACTTGACCAACATTTCTAAACCCTCTTGCCAACAACATCCACTAAAATGAATCAAAAGGATAGCTCAGTATCAAAAGAATCCTGGATTGAGTGCCAACGTAGCGATAGAAGTTGATAAGAACAAGAAAACTACTTGTAATCATTTAATAAGAATCAAAAATCAAATTAAATTTGCTGAATGAAAGTGGATAAGATTTGAAAGATGATACTCGATGTGTGATCAAGGAATACGAAATCAAATCAATATCACATGACGAACTAAATTATATGTTCTTGTTTTTCACTCGAAATCTTGCAAGTATAGAATTGTGCATCCAAGTACTCGTGAAAGAGTAATCCTACACATGTGAGATGTACTACATATACAAATAGGTAGTACACATACTCCTTATGTAATTTAATTGACTGATCGTATAGTGTTGATTAATATAACAATAAAAAATGACAAATGAAACATTTGAAATTATTGGTTATAAAGAATGGAATCCGAACACGACACCCCTCAAAGCATCTTGAAATCAATTCACCCTACCAAAACACATCCAAAACACTTGACCAACATTTCTAAACCCTCTTGCCAACAAAATCCACTAAAATGAATCAAAAGGATAGCTCAGTATCAAAAGAATCCTGGATTGAGTGCCAACGTAGCGATAGAAGTTGATAAGAACAACAAAACTACTTGTAATCATTTAATAAGAATCAAAAATCAAATTAAATTTGCTGAATGAAAGTAATAAGATTTGAAAGATGATAATCGATGTGTGATCAAGGAATACGAAATCAAATCAATCTCACATGACCAACTAAATTATATGTACATGTTTTTCACTCGAAATTTTGCATGTATAGAATTGTGCATCGAAGTACTCGTGAAAGAGTAATCCTACACATGTGAGATGTAATACATATACAAAAATAGGTAGTACACATACTCTTATGTAATTTAATAAACTATTCATCTAATGTCATTAATATAAC